>BQNB010079300.1:0-30284 GCA_026074375.1 Tanacetum coccineum
TGTGAAAATGATGTTCTTTAGTAGCAGTGTTATCATTCTTCTCTTCAACACTTGCAGGAATTTCAGTGAGGGCAAGGGTTGGAGGAACACTACCTAAGGAAGCAAATAAAGGCTGGCCTTTAAAGGCATTGTAAATCTCTGTCATCATAGGCTTGATTTTTGAAGTATCTGACTTGAAAGAAGAAACTTCAGAGCGGATAGTAGCCTGAGAGTGCTTAATAGCTGTCAGTCTTAGACCAAGATTCCAAGCCCTGTAAGTTGATGACTTGGCCCATTCACCTAAGTGTTTATCTTGACTGAGAGTAGTAGCCTTGAGAGATTCTACTGCAGACATGAGGCTATTGAAATCAAAACTCTTTACCAAAGTAAAAAGCTCAGTGAGATTGGTAGAGTTCTTGGTGTAAGATTCAGTGGCTTCAATCACTTTCTTGTTGAGAGTTGGATTATCTTTTACAGCTTCCTAAACAATTTTAAGAGTCTCAGTGACCCCATTCAATGCCTTGAGAAGATCAGCCCTTTTAGTGCGGTTTTTGTCTAAGGAGTTTATTGTTGCCTTGACAAGATCGTCAGTTTGTTCTGTGTGATCAACATTCTTCGCATAATAGCCTTCAATAAAGGCCTTGAGATCAGGATAAGAGACTGCTACTTCCTCATGCTTTTTCCACTAATCTTTATAAATCCTGTTGAACAACACTCTAGAAACTTTTCAAAGATATTTTACCAGTTGGCGCTCATTGAGTGGTAGAATGTTGTCATACTTCTTGAGAATATCAGGACTGGAAGAATCAGTGTCTGAGTCATTAATATTCTAAGCATGTGATGACTCAGGCTTGTGTGTGTTTGATGGTGGAGACTGATGTTGTTTTTCATCACCTTGATTATCTTTATCCATGTCTTCTCCAACAGCAAACACTTCCTCTTCATCACTCTCCTAAGCTAGTTCATCATCAGAGAGTAAGAATGCCTTGATATCTACAAGTATGGTTAGTTGTAAGGTTTCAGGACCTGGATCCACTTCAAAAGAAGTCTTGCCTTCGTTTTTGGTCAGGATCTGGTACCTTAATCTAGTAGAGTGGGTTTCATCCACCTGGTACTCAGCACCAGTCTTTGAAGGTCCAACAACAGAAAGGTTGATTGGTTCCATATCAGCAGGTGGTTTGTTTCCCTCTAAGTCTTTGTCCCCAAGTGGCCCTTCAGGATACGACGTGGTTTTAGCCGTACCTTTATTAGGAAACATGGAAGGCAATCTTGTATCAGCAGGCTGAACGTTTCCCCCTGAGTCTTTGGGATCTATAGTTGGTCCCTCAGGCAAAGGTTGTGATTTACGAATGCCCTCATCGGGTGATGTGAAAGGCAATCCTATACCAGTGAGTTGTATGTTTCTCCATGGATCTTGAGGATCAAGTACGGTGCCCGAGGAGACTGAGTAGGATTGCTCAGAATCCTCCATTGCCTTGGGGGTGGTGTTACTTTGGCTTCACTGGGTGTCGGTGTGGGCTTAGGTTGTTTTCTCTTCTTAGAGAGTGCTCCAAAAGTCTTAGGGCATGTTTGGTAATTTAGTTGTTGGTTGTAACTATTATATGTAAAATTACATAAAAAGACATATCTATAATTGTTAACAAATGTAAAACATAAAGAATAATAAATTCATTATATTAATAATAATCATAGGTGCTTTGAGACAACATGCTTGTAATAGTCATTGACGAGAAGTGGAGACACTAAGTCCTTCTGATTGTTTACAGCAACAATATAGCCCGTCAATTCAATATCAGTGACTTTCGATGGGTATTTTAAAAAATTGGAGTTACTCAGAATGCTAGGAAGATTCCCAAATTTTTTATTTTGAGTGTATTCAGAACCTAGTAACTCTTCTAAAGCACATGAAATAAACCTAGGGTAAGAAACGTATTTCAGCCTAGTTTTATTCAATAGCTTGGTTACGAGATCACTGTAAATGATCTCTCTTATGTCAACCTTAGTCTCAGTAATGTGACAGTAGGCTATCATCTGCTGAATAAAACTAATCTGTTTAGTAGATGAGTAGTTCTCGCCGAGAACCTAAATCACAAAAGTGAACGAATCCTCCAAGCCACAGGAAAGGAGTTCTTCAGGACAGGGGTTTTGTCCAGATAGCTTACATTGGTGACAATCTTTCTCAGTTTAATTTTAACAGCCTCATGAGATGGGTGATCAACATATTTTCCCTTATTGTAATCAAGACCAGTAGATGAACAAAATGTTTTAAAATCAAGAATTAAACATTTTGAACCGTTCATCACTGAGAACTTGATTAAAAATTCTTTGAGTGGTCGAGCCACTAAGTCATCAATGGGTGGAGATGGGTCATAGGAAATTGCAGTACTCCAGAATTCTTTCAGGTAGTTTGGGTATAGTACTGAGGGGCATTTGGTAAAGGCTTGTTTTAAAGGACAGTTAATCAAAATTTTCATTATTGGTTTATAAGCTGGGACACTTGGTGGATAGTTGAAATTTCCCACCACATTGTTTGTTTGAAAGGTCATATTTTCCACAGTCATGTTTCCCCACTAAGGAGCATACATAATTGCTTGTTCTTCTGCTATTGTAGAGATTGATTTTTAAAACAAAAGGTTTAAATGGAAGAATATCACACACCAGATGGTCACAAGTTGACTTCAACGTTGATCGCTACCGTGAAATGTGTGATATGTTATCAAGAAAGTCAATACAAAGATGGATATCTTGGTGTTGAACACACTTGACCAAACAAATGATTTTAGATAAATGATGTGTAATGAACAAGTGTTATGAGAAAGAAAGCTTTTTACTAGAAAATGAAGAACACACACACTTCTTTTGCTTTGAGAAAAAATGAGCAGAGTTTATTTGCTTTATGTTTTTGTGCGTGGTTCTTGTTTTTGAAGGGGTATTTATAGGTAAAAAGTGGAGAGGTTTTAAGATTTAAAATTTTCATTTTTTGAAAAAGTTAAAAATTGGTATGGTAACTGATGATGTACCCTCCCCTCTAGGTCGAAGGCATCCCCTTCGAGCTTGTATCGGATATAACTCCCAAAATTTGCCTTGGAACCTTCGAAAATAGTTTCCTAGTGGCGTAAAATCTCTTCGCGATGGCTTTTACAATTATGGGAACTCGCCACTGCGAATGCCTTAACTAATTCTACGGTGGGTCTTCAACGAAACTTAGGGCAAAAAGGTCTAGTCTTTGTCAAGTCTAACACCCCACGTTCTCACTCTTCACCAATGCTTTCCCCGCGAAAGGCATAGTGTTCGATGCTACAACCCTGATACTCCCCCTAAAAAACGTGGGAGACGTAGGACACCCCCACTTTCACCGGATTATGTGCAGGTACTATGCTCCAACCTATTTTTGATCACCTATAAATAGATGGATGGGTACCTTAGGTTTGTTAACACTTTCATACTCACTTACTTACCTTATACGCATTCATTATCCCAAAAAGCACATACTTACTCTTACGCGTGAGGTGATTTATAGGGACACCCCATGCGCCTCACTTAACGTAGTGTTTCCATTTGTGTTGTCACAGGTTATACAAGACTTGGCAATCCAACATTCAACCCTAGAACTCTTCGATCTTCATCGAAGCCTGATCGTGCCCATATTTGCACAATCAGTAGCGCCATCCATGGGACCCGCTACAATTAGTTCCGTCTGAACCAAGTCAACAACCTTTAAACCACCTGACCTACTTTTTCAGCATGACAAACAGGAGAGAAATGACGCCACCACTAGGTTTTTCGACATTAATCCCTATACCCGGTCCTAACACCAATGAATTACCACCCATAACCACCTCCGTGTTTATCGCCAATACACCTGAAAATACGCCACTCACCCATCATGCCTCCACCTCAGCTAATCCTAACCCCATGATTAGCCCTGCTTTTATCGAGGCCAACTATGAAGTCCTCACATCACTCTTAAGGGAACAGAGGAAGCAGATACATAATGAAGACCTCCGAACTGAACTGGAATATTTCAGTGAGGAGTATGATGAAGAAAGGGAAATGGAATAAAGACCTGAGCGAGCTAGAGAAACCACTACGGTTCTCTGTACGAGATCTCCTATGACTCGCAGGCAAAGAGAAAGGGTGGTAGAGTTCGAAGAAGCCCCAAACAGGGAAGGGGGCAGGGTAGAAAGAAATGCCAAAGGTGGAAGGCCTTTGGAGCCTAGAGCGAATAGGAATAGAGGCCAGGGTATCAATATCCCTCCCCTTTTGGCAGCCCACCTTGGGAGAAGCGAAAATGGTCAGCCTCCGCAATCTTCCTTGACCTCCGTATACGAAGGCCACCAGCCTTCGACTAACATAGGGGGAATCTCCCCCCTAACGGAAACAGATTGAAAAACCCTTGTAAAATCTCAACAAAAGGCTCACAACCATACACTTTGCACATAACGACAAAGGTAGTGAGTTTGGCACATCCAAAAGGATTGAGTCTAGAAATGTGAATATGAAAGTACTAGAGGACTTCACAGAAAAACTTGGTAAGGGGTAACCTAAGATTTACGAGGCTGAATGAATAAAGGTATAACCTAACGTATCCATCAGTGGCATCATAGATCGTTTAGGTAGATTTAGGAAGCATAACGTTGTATTCAGGAGGAACAGGATAAAGTTCGAGGAACTTGACCAATTCCTCAGATGTAAGCACACAGGTTTGGGTGCGAATAGCATCCTTGGCACTCATAGCGAAAGAAAGAAGAGTGATGATCTTACCTTTGATCAAGTAGAATGCGCAGAGAAAATGTGTGAAGATAGAGGAGACGGTAAATAGAAAAAGGGTCTTTTGAGAAGTATTTAAGTCAAAGTCTAGGACTCTTTATAACCATCCACGTGTAGGGATACAATACCCTCATCCGGATTTCAAATGGAAGTAAAAGTCGGGATGTAACAATCATAATAACCCAGGTGGACTCTTGGGTGTTTAGCATTTAAAACATAACTAACCCCTCGACAAGTGAGATTAGCATTTATTGCATACAACACGCACATAACAGGTCTTCGATATGGCCTTCACTTTTCTTTATGTTAAAGTCAAAAGCAATGCATTCATAGATGCATACATTACATTCGACTGGGTGGCTTGATGACGTACCCTCCCCTCCCGGTCGAAGGCCTCCCCTTCGAGCTAGTATGGGATTTACTCCCAAATATGCTTAGGAATCTTCAAATAGTTTCTAGTGGCGTAAAATCATCTTCGCGATGGTTACCAGTATGGGAACTCGCCACGTGAAGCCCTACACCCTTCGCGGTAGGTCTTCGACGAAACTAGGGCAAAGGTCAGACTTGGTCAAGTCTACACCCACATTCTCCCTCTTCACCAAGGCTTTCCCGCCAAGGCAAGAGGTCATGGTACACAACCCTGCAATCCCTCTAAAAATGTAGGACACCCCCACGTTCACCGGCTTATGTGCATGTACTATGCTCCAACCTATTTTTGATCACCTATAAATAGATAGACGGGTACCTTAGGTTTGTTAACACTTTCATACTCACTTACTTACCTTATACGCATTCATTATCCCAAAAAGCACATACTTACTCTCACGCCGGAGGTGATTCGCAGGGACACCCCTTGCGCCTCACTTAACGTAGTGTTTTCATTTGTGTTGTCACAGGTTATACAAGACTTGGCAATCCAACATTCAACCCCAAAACTCTCTGATCTTCATTGAAGCCTGATTGTGCCCATATTTGCACAATCAGTAACACATTTAATGCTGCTACCCACTACTTTCACGATCCAGTTTTTTACGGCTACTATTTTTGCCATTTCATTGCCCAACACTTTTACAGGCATGACGTTTGGATAACTGTCAAATGTCATTTGATATGACATATTTAGAAAGGATCATGTTTGTAGGAGTGAACATTAAATGCATAGTGGGATATTTGAGTGTTTATCGGGAGAAGTGGGGGCACACGACTGTTGAATGACAGTTAGATAAGGAATATTTGTTCCTTATTTAATGTGTTTAGTCACCAACCTAGGACATTAATAACTAAAGACTCAGAGCATTTAGTTACTTCATTTAATGTGTCCCTTAGTGTCATGGAAGTCATATGTGTTTTAGGGAGATGGTTTCAGGGAAAAAAGAATATACACCATACTAAACATTCTTGATCAGGGAGACTGATCAATCAATGTTTAACATGCCTAACTATGCTTTTAGTATGGTGAAAGTAGGTTCATCTAGCGGTTTAGTGAATATATCAGCTAGCTGATACTCAGTGGGGATGAAGTGTAATTCAATATCTCCTTTTAGGATGTGATCCCTGATGAAAAGATATCTTATATCAATATGCTTGGTTCTTGAGTGAAGGACTGGATTGTTGGATATATCAATGGCACTGGTGTTGTCACAAAAGATGGGTACCATTTTGTAATAAATGTCATAGTCACTGAGTTGACTTTTCATCGAAAGGATACTTGCTCAACACCCTGCAGCAGCAACATACTCAACCTCAGCTGACGGCATAGCCACTGACTGCTATTTCCTAGCACTCTAACAAACAAGTTTTCCACCAAGTATTTAGTAGGCACCTGAGGTGCTTTTTCTGTCCATATTACAACCATCATAGTCTGAGTCTAAATATCCTTTCAGATCAAAGCCTGAACATTTTGGATAGTACAAACTAAGGTTTGGAGTACCTTTTAGGTATCTGAGAATTATTTTCACAGTAATTAGATGTGATTCCTTTGGATTTGACTGATATCTAGCACATAAGACTGTGGAGAATTATATATCAGGCCTTGTGACAGTTAGGTACATCAGTGACCCAATCATTCCTCTGTATGAGGTCTCGTATACTGGCTTGCTAGCAAGATCAAGACCTAAGTTGTTTGGAGGAACCATGGGTGTTTTCATTGAGGAACAATCAGAAATTTCATATTTCTTGAGTAAGTTCCTAGTGTACTGTTCTTAACAAATGGAAATTACTTTGTCATCCTGCTGGAGTTGCAATCCAAGGAAGTAGGTGAGTTCTCCCATCATACTCATTTCAAATTTCTTTGTCATCAGTTTCTCAAACTGTTTACAAAGTTTATAACTTGTTGAGCCAAATATGATGTCATCTACATACACTTGGACAAAGAGGACATCTTCTTTATATTTATAGATAAACAATGTGTTATCTATTCTTTCCCTGGCAAACTTATTTTGAATAAGGAAAGTAGATAAAGTTTCATACCATGCCCCGGGAGCTTGTTTCAGTCCATAGAGGGCTTTATCAAGCTTGTAGACATAGTCAGGAAACTCACTACTTTCAAAGCCAGGAGGTTGTTTCACATATACTTCTTCTTTCAGTTTACCATTCAAGAAGGCACTTTTGACATCCATTTGAAAATTAGTGAAGTTCATGTATGTAGCAAAGGCAAGGAATATCCTGATGGCTTCCATTCTTGCCATTGGTGCAAAGGTTTCATCATAGTCAATTCCTTCTTCCTGACTATAACCTTGTGCAACCAGGATTGCTTTGTTTTTTGTGGTTATACCATGCTTATCTTTCTTGTTCCTAAATACCCATTTGGAGCCTATGGCTGTTTTTCCATAAAGGAGTGGAACAAGAGTCCATACTTTATTTCTATAGAACTGATTTAGTTCTTCTTGCATGGCATCAACCCATCATGGGTGCTTCAGTGCCTCATAGACCTTTTTTAGTTCTATCTCAGATAGAAAGTCAGCAAATAGACATTCACTAGCTGAGGCAGCTGTAAGCTTGGCAGCCATGCTTCTTGTAAGCATGCCTTCACCAGGATCACCAATGATATTTACAAGTTCAATGTGTTGGTACTTTGACCATCTATCTCGAGGAACAAAATTAGAGCTTGTAGTGATTTGATTAGGTATTTGAGACTGAGTTACATCAGGGACTAAAGAATTAGTGATAGGTACTAAAGCTTCAGCATTGTCTCTTGATGAACCTTCAATGGATTAGGTGATGATTTGTTCATCCTGAACATGAGTTCCTTCAGTGTTGATTAAGTCAGGTGGACCTTCAGAATCTTCAGTGTGAGGTGTTTCAGGCTCATTTGGTGTAATTACTTCAGGAACATGTTTTTCTTGAGTAAGTTCAGTGAGTGAACGACCATGAGGAATGACATAGTATGAGATATCAGAATTTGCTTGATATTGTCTAGATTGATCATCCTCATGAATAAATTCATCAGGAGGATACCTAGAGGAATCATCAATTCCTATCTCATTCACTGATGTATTGGTAAACCTGATGGCTTCCATACTTTCATCAAATGTTACATGATAAGTCTCATCAACTTGTTGTCTTCTTGTGTTAAAGACTCTGAAAGCTTTTGAGACAAAAGAGTATCTTAAGAAGTAGCCATCATCAGCCTTGGCATTAAATTTGCCTAGATGATCCTTGTGATTATGAATAAACACAGGGCATCCAAACACATAAAAATAGCTGATATCAGGGATTCTTTTTCTGAATATATCATAGGGAGTCTTATCATGTCTTTTGACTATGATTGATCTATTTTGAGTATAATAGGCTATTCTGACTGTCTCGGTCTAGAAATGCTTAGACAATACTAATCCATTCAGCATTGTTCTAGCAGCCTCAATAAGAGTTCTATTCTTCCTTTCATAGGGAGAAGAGAAGTTCTGAGAAATTCCTTTCTCATCACAAAAGCTCTTAAGCGCATGATTTCTAAACTCAGTCCCATTATCAGTTCTAATTTGTTTGACTTTTACATCATTTTAGTTTTCTACCATCCTGATAAAAGACATAATCATTTCAGGTGCTTGACTCTTCTTCCTGAGGAAGTGAACCCATGTGTACCTTGAGTACTCATCAACATTGACTGGGGTGTACTTCTCATGATTTATGAACATTGGACTTACTGGTCCAAATAGATCCATATGAAGAAGATGCAAACACTTCCTGATAGAGAAGTTTTGTTTAGTTTTGAATGGTTCCCTTTCTCACATACTGAGCAAGGTTTATCCTTTGAATAAACTAGGGAAGGGAGACCAAGAACTTTGTTTTTGTTTTGCAAGATTATTAATGTTCTTGAAGTTTAGTTGTGATAGCCTTTTATGCCAAAGTTAGTTTACACTTTCTGAGGCTTTAGCAAAGAAGCAGGCTCTATTTAGAGTCAGTGATGACATGTCAAGGACATATACATCATTTCTTCTAGGTGCTATCAGGACAATTTCTTTGTTAGCATTAAAAATTGTTCCTTGCTTATCATCAATTTGTACAATATATTTAGCATCACAGAGTTAAAAATTAAACCTTGCTTATCATCAAATTGTACAATATATTTAGCATCACAGAGTTGACTAATGCTAATTAGATTGTACTTAAGACCATTTATAAAGGCTACTTTAGTGAAAATAACACCCCCACAGTTTATTGAACCATATCCCTCAGTAATACAAGATGAGTTATCACCAAACACTACCTTAGGACCAGGTTGTTCTAAATATTTGTGCAGATAACTTTTGACACCAGTCATACTCCTTGAGCATCCACTGTCTAGGTACCAAATGGGCTCCCTGATGTGTCTCTGCACAAATAATAAACTTTGGGTTTAATTTCTCTTGTGAACCCACTTTTTGGTGGGCTCCCTGGCCTTAGTAGCCTAAATTTTCTCACCTCTTTTAAAGTGATCAAAATCATTGTGGTCAGTGGTGGAGTGTACAGTGCTTCTATACGTATTACGCTTAACACCAATTAAAGATTCACTAGACTGAGAGGACTCAGCTAGCATTCCTCCTCTGATATGAATGACATAGTTGTGTCCTGAGGTAAAGTGATCATAGCTTCCACAAATTTCACACTCATGCTAATTTCTACAATCATCAGGTCTGTGATCATTGAAACTACAGTGTGTGCATGGTGGGAAGGGTTTTGCTTTGGCTTTCAGGATCTGTTTGGAAGGAGATGCATATTGATAAGGTTGAGCCTTATAGTTTTTACTTCTTTTTAGTGAAGCAGTGTACATGTCATGATCTGAGGTCCTATGATCCTCCTTTTTGAATTTCATGCAGCAGATAATTCTATAGCAATCATTAGTAGAGTGATTGGTATAGTGACAGAGTTCACACTTAAGTTGTGGTTTTTGAATAGGTTGGTCTGAGTGACTTAGATGAGCCAGAATTATGAACTTTGGGTTTAGAATCTTGACTTGTTTTTGATGAGTCAACAAACTTAGATGACTCAGTCTGTTGAACCTGTGAATTTGATTCTTGAGCCTTTTGAGCAGAATTGACTTTTCATCAATTAACATTTGAACAAGTTTAGTTAATTCATTTATTTTTGTTTCTTGTTTAGCGTTTTTAACTTCAGTAGGAAGTGAAGGTGTGATTTGCTCAGGCTCAATAACAGTGACAGTTCTTGAAACACACTTACTAGAAGACTCATATGTTTCAGGCTTTGTATGTTTCATGATGCCCAAGCCTGGTATTTTTTTGGAGAGTGGGGTTGAAAGATCAATTCCATTACCTCTGAGCTTGGTGAGGCACCTTGAAGATTGTTGAGGGGAGGTAATGAGTTGAAGATACTTCAGAATCTTCAGATGATTCAGGGTTAGTTGATCCTTCAGTAAGTTTTAGAGACTCATTTATAGCTTAACTTTTAGGAACTAAAATTTTTCCAGTATTAAAGTTTGGAAGTTTGCTGTCAGGGTTGAGTCTTTCAACCCAGTCTTTGGATGTAAGAACCATTTCATGGTCATAACCCATAGAAGCAGGAATGAAAATATTTTCATTGATATTTGGTTTAGATGGGGACTCAGTGAGCAGTTTTCCACCAAGAAATTTCTTCTTTTGGTGTGGAATTTGCTCACTAATGCATTGACTAACCTTTTTTGAGCTAGTTAGCCATTTTTCATTGATCTTTTTCTCTTCTTTGAGTTGTTCTTAAAGAGCATGATTTAACTTAGTAAGTTCAGTGTTTTGAATTTGAAAAGTGACATCATCAAGATTAGCTTGTTTTAATATTAGTAGTTCATTTCTACACTTGTTTAATTCAAAAATAATTTTGTTATACTTAGAAAGTAAGTTTAATCTTTGCTCTTCAACAAACCTAAGATCATTGTTGATATAATTAAGGTAATTCTGCCAATCGGCATCTTCATCCATAGAGAGAAGAATATTTACCTTTCTTATTATGATGTCGACCCATTCACCATTGCGGGCATGATTCTTTCTCATAGTGAGTTCATCATCAGCAAGAGCCATCACTACCTTGACCTCAGTTACTTCTTCATCATCTGAAACCTCTTACTCATCCCAATCAAAAGTTTCAGCAACTAGACCTTTGTTCTTTGGTTGAAAGGTCTTCGGGGGTTGAGAGGTTGAGGGACTCGCCTCAAGGAGTGCAAGTTTAGCTTTCATTTTCTTATACTCAGCCTTGTAGTCTTTCTGAATTTTGGGATCAGCCTGACTACTTGAGAACTGAGAGGACTAAATAAGTTTTGGAGTAAACTTAGGTTTAAAACCTTTTGACACTAATGAATAACCAGTCACTAGTGATTTGAAAGAAGGTCCAGACGTTTTAGAAAAGCAGTTTTTAGCAAAATGGCCTTTTTTACCACATTTGAAACATTCAGTGTTTTCGTTTGTTTTTTCACTTGAGAAATTATTTCTCCTTTTTATAAAATGTTTTGAATTTTCCAAAAGGGCTCCCTCATGAAATTCAGTGTTTAAGTCTCTAAGATACTCCTCACTAGACCTTTCATCTACCTCATCATCAGAATTTTCTTAGAAATCCTGTATAACATTGTTAGAAAAGAAGGTAGTAGAAATAGAAGCACTTGAAGGAGTAGTTATGAGGGTCTTTTTGGTGTGAGAATACCTTCTTTGGATAAGATTGTCTTCATAGACAAACCTTCCATAGATATCTGCAAGGTCAAGTGTTTAAGTATGATTGGCATTCCTCAGACCCTAAGAGAAGGTAAACCACTTCTCAGGTAGACTATTCACGAAACCAACATTGATTTCATGTTTAGAGAGGTTAACACCATCATTGGTAAGCTCGTTGAGCAGGGTCTTATAGCGGGTGTAGGTATGTGAGAGACTTTCAAAGGATTTAGCCCTAAAAGTTTGATACTCAAGTTTCAGATCCATGATCCTGTTTTCCTTGGTATCTGAGGGACCTTCAAATATGTAAACCAAGTCAGTCCATGTATCTTTAGCTGTCTCATAACTAATGACTGACTCCATTATGTCATCGGGTAGACATGACATAATGATGCTTTTAAGGCATTGGTCTTGAACGACCGCCCTCCTCTCATCAAGGGTTCATTAGGACTCAGGTTTTAAAGCACCATTAGTAGTTTTTGGCTGGAATGAACCATCCTTAATACATTTTATGTAGTAGGGTTCCACTCCCGCTAAGTAGCAAAGCATACGCTTTTTTTACTTATTAAATTTTCGCGGCTCTAGTTTGGGAGCAATAACAACATAGCTACCTCCCATTTTGTGAACTAGCTGGGGTACGTTATTTACTGCAGCCATTTTAGGATCTAGGTTTAAAAACTTTGAGCATATTTAAGTGTTAAAAAGTTTTATAAATCTTCTGCTCTGATACCACTTGTTGTTCCCTCTTAGTTAGTAAACAATAACTACAAATTTATCATTAACTAACTCATGGCTAGTAAATAAAGTAAGGTGTTGGTTATGAAAAGATTTTGTGTGAGTAAAAACTTAGAACAATAAGTAGAAAGACACGAAAATACTTTTCAACGTTTAGCTCTTTTTATTAAGAATTATACCCCATTGTATGCGGAACTACAATGGGGATTGAATGACAATGTGTGTGTATGTGATCTCCTCACTAATAACTTTGCATAAACCTAAAGTGTTATGCAAAGTTAACTACTATGCTAACCAACTAAGCTCACTTAGGGACTTAGTAGATTTGGAGGAGTATGTGTTTGTGAAAGTTACGACTTTGAATGCACAAACTTACCTACTCCTTTACAAGAGTTATATATATATATATATATATATATATATATATATATATATATATATATATATATATATATATATATATATATATATATATATTTATACTACTTAGGTAGGGTCATACCCACATGGGTGATAAGTGCATGTCCTGATGCTGATAGGCTAGTACATAACGTACAGCTTTGTCTTTATTACATTTCTATTCTAAGTATGGGACAACAACACTTTATAAGGTCAGTACTGACACTGATCTTGTCTTCATACCCTATTCAGGATAGTAGAATTTCAGACAGATAAGAGCTTGGACTTATCTGTTTCAAACTATCCCACCTATTCTTCAGTCTTTTGTCTTCAGGATCGTCTAGTTGTTGGAGATCGTATGGGGTTTAGTGAGTCAATTGCCATAACTCACTGAACCCGTCACCTTCTTCTTTGGCTCAGGCTTTATTCACTAAGTACCGCCTCACTGAATGCTAGTCTTTCTAATAGACTCAAGCTGAGCATCCTGAAGGCAACTCACTGAGTGACTATTCACTTAGTGACCTTGAAATGTTAAAGGTTATTACCACTTAGGATATTTTGTATTCAAATCCTAAGTGAAAGATCATTGGGCACTAAAATTGACCCAACACCTATAAATACTGCACTATTTCCTGGCAGAATTTGAACCTCTTTGCACACAGTTTTCAGTATTATTTCTCTCTCCAAAATCTTCTACTTCTCTCTAAAATCCTTGATCACTAACTTGCTTAATCTTGTTTCAAGTGATCCAATCTCTTCTTCTTCCTCTTTCTATCAAGTGCAAGAGAAGAACACTTGTATTCACTAAGAAACGAAGTGTTTTAAATTAGTGATTTTCTCCTATCTTCTTCTAGATTCAACATCTATATTCTTAATCTTGTGAAGTTGTGTAGATCCGAATAGTGTATAAATTTGGATGTGTTGATTGTGTGTCAGTTAGTATTTTTGGCCTTAAAATACATTAGTGAAGTGGTAGATTGGTTCTAACTAAGATTAGGATTCGACATTTAGCTTAGTGTGGGAAATTGGGAAAAGGGACGTGTAACGGTTTTCTCCACCTAAAGGGAGCTTATTGACATAGTGAAATCTCGAGTCGGATACTCGAGGAGTGGAGTAGGGCGAAGAAGAGCTTCGTAGCCGAACCACTATAAATCTCAGTGTTGTGGTTTGATTGTTCTATCTCTTATCTCTTGTCTTTCATTTATACTTCATACTTACTATTTCTATTGTGTTTGTGTTGATATATTGTTTGTCCATATTGTTGGTTGATCTCACATAAACACGAATCTAACATTTTCATAATCACAGTTTTAAAACGAGAATTAACAGGTGAAATATTCAACCCCCTTCTAGTTTCCACAGTTACATATATGAAAATCTGTTACTAATCTAGGTAAAGATCAGAGGAAGGTCATCACATTGAAGCTTGTGTGTATTTTCACTGTGATACAATTAAGTTTGCTTTCATTCAAATCCTGAGTTTAAATTAGAAGTGATTTGCTCTCTAGCTTCAAAAATAATCGTAAAGCTAGTAGCCCATCAGGCGGGCCTTGAAGCTAGTATGTTTATATTTTATAACTTAAATATGTTTATATTTTTGTTTGTTTGTCATATATGTCTATTTTACCAAAAATGGACGACTTTCAACTTTTTTCAGGACCGAATACCACATGCTACAAAAGAAATCAAAGCAATTAATGTTTCGTTGTAAATTACGAGAGAAAGTATAGCAGAATTACGTAGTGTTTGGTATGATGTAATGAAAGTTGAAATGGAAACGGTTATTACGATTGAATGAAAAAATCTTGTTTGTTTACAATTATACAATGTAATGATTTATTACAAGAAATTGCTCATTACACAAAAAACTATCATTTTCATTCATTAGGGTCCCTTTTTTTTATTACGTCTTGTAATGTAATCAAAATTACATAAAAGTACACATTAACTAACCGCATTAAATGAAATTTATCAACAATGGACATTTTAGTCTTTTTCTTATCGATTGCAATTCGTCATATCATACAAACCAAACATTATTAATAAGGGTAATGAATTATTATATTACATCATTTATTTCATTACGTCGTTTATTTCATTTATTTTACATTTCATTGCGTCCTATCAAACGAACACTTTAATGTTTAATTTGTTTTAGTGTATTTAGTTAGTAGTTTAATTTGTTTTTAGAGAGTGTTTGGGATTGCTTATTTAAAATAGATTATGCGTTTTAAAAATGAATAATCAGATAATCAGTGATTACAAAACGTGATTCTAAAAATTAGTGTTTGGATTTGATTATGTTATTTGGAATCGCAATAATCAGATAATCAATTTTTTTAGTGTTTGACAAAAAAAGATTATTTACAACTTTAATAGTAAAATTACCAAAAAGACATGATATAAGACAAAACAAACAATCCGACACACACTAGTAATAAATAACTAACAAAGGGCAAAATAGTAATCATAAAAAAGAAAGGAATCACGTTTCCAAAAAGTAAGGGAAGACTAGCAGTTTTAAAACGTCATTTTCAAAGCCTTATAACGCAGAAAAGTGATTCTTGAACATTGTTTGCCAAACACCAAAAATTGATTATTTGCGTTTTGAAAACACAATAATCAAATAATCACCTTAAAACGCAATAACAAACACCCACTTGGTGTATTTAATGTATATTCACTAGGCTGACAAAATTTATTGTAGAAAAAATAGGTCAAATGATAGTCAACTGGGGGTATAAACCACTAGTTTGATGCCAGACACTATGTTTTTTTTAAATATATGTATAATTTTTATTTATTTCAATTTTATAAGTTATCTTATAAAAGATTATTAAAATCATATGAAGATAATACATTAATTAAATCATTTATATATATTATATGAAATTGAAGATAATTTGTAATTTTTTTCTTTTGATTTACATGTTTTTTACTCGATATTGTGAGCCGACTAATCTCAGCGAAACTATCTGTTAGGTAGCCCGGAGTCGGCTCAAGTGAACCTTCGATGCCACAAGGGAATTAATTTTCTCCTCATTATATTCGAATCATTGACCTTCATTTTGGAAGGCCGGTATTCTTACTATTGTGTATGCAGTTACCAAAAAGTCTTCGGGTAGATTTTGTATATGATTAAATAATGTTAAATCTTTGTTTGAAAGTAAGAAATTATTTACATTTGTTGTATTTTAAAATATAAAGTCTACGTGTATAAAGTTAAAGATGTTACTGTAATAAAATTTGTAAGTTTATAAATTTACACTTAACTCTATTTACGATGAGTGTATTTATTTTTATATAAAAAAATGAAAAGTGCCTAATTATCTATCTCTAGAAAAGTGCGTAAACAAAGATAAAGTCAGTAATTAACTCTTCTAGTTTTGCCAAACGCACTCTTAATAATAAATCACCCTCTCCAACGCTTACCCAAACACTCCTCGAGGCTTCCCCACCACCAGGCAAACACCATATACCCTTCAAATATCTTCATTTCATTTTGGAATAATAATTCATACTCGAACATTTACCAAAGTATGTAGTATCTCATAAACTCTTATTTTATACCTTTATTATTTAACATTTTATTCACACTGTATATATATTGTTTGACATAACTTTTTCTTTTTATGTTGTTGCTCAATAATTGCTAGTAGTTAGAATAGGTATTATCAGTTGGTTTGATATATAAAAGATTGGAATGATACCCATAAGTCAAAACCCACCAAAGTGGTTGGGTTTTAACAATTAGGTTTTTTATGACAATTTTTTTTATAGAGGGTGTTTGGGGTTGCTTATTGGCTTACAGGGATTTTTTTTAATAAAATTGAAGTTACGTGCTTATTACATTTTGATTAAATAAGTCTAAGAAGATGAATCATGAATAAGTGTAAAAATCGACACCCAAAACCCAACTATAAAACCAACACAATTATAGAATTGATACATGGCTTCATTCCCATCCTGTTCCCTTATAAGGGGGTGTTTGTTTCGTCTTATGAAATATAAGCCCATTTAGGCTTATATTTCAAAACCCCCAATTTTCTGGCTTATTTTGAGACTTAAGGGCTTATGTAAGTTTGTTATATCTTAATAAACTTGTATAAGCCCTCAAGTCTCAAAATAAGCCAGAAAATTGGGGCTTATGAAATATAAGCCAAAAATCAAATTTGATTTCGGCTTATATTTCATAAGCCCCAATTTTCTGGCTTATTTTGAGACTTATGGGCTTATATAAGTTTATCATATCATAATAAACTTATATAAGCCCACAAGTCTCAAAATAAGCCGAAAAGTTAGGTTTATGAAATATAAGCCCAAATGGGCTTATGTTTCATAAGCCGAAACAAACACCCCAAAATACTACATTGTGATTACCAAACAATAAACCCAACACACCACTAATCGGTATGAGCTCTCGTTCAGACGAAGTAATTTTTTGAACTAATGTCTCTTTGAGGAAACACATAGCTTGGTTTTTAATAACGTTAGCCCTTTATAACTGCATATCAAATTTATGGTAGACAGGTTGATGCATTGAACTCATGTTGCTGCCGTAACGTGATTGAAGAGCTGTACAATGTTAACATATTTATATCTCTATTTAAGCATGTTTTCTTTTTTCGTTTGAGATGAAGACAGTGGAGTGGTAGGTCTGTTGAACATATATGCAATAAAGGGAATTGTGAGACACATTGAGAGCGCGTGGTAATGCTAGACTGATTCTAAAAAAAATATTAAGCTCAACCAATGAGATTTTATATTTGGAACAACCACCTATATATTGACACTACAAATGACATTATGTATAATTGTGTGTTCTACCACTAGAAGTTCAAAATATATCAATACTTTAAGATTCACTATTGGAAATATAAATATATTTTTTGTATGTATCGGTCAATAACTAAGATTGAAATTAGACCCAACATAAAAGATCTGCTCTAGGGTCAGTTGGACCCAACCATCTTACCTTGGTGCTATAGCTTCCTAAACCCATACACGCGCCATATATCATTACATTTTTTTGATAATGTAACTATTTGTATCAACTGTTTTTGTCCTGATTGTTACACTATAAAATTGCAGCTTTTGTAGTCAAAAATGAAGGCATGAGAAGGACATAAGTATACTTTTTATCAATTTAGTTGGGGACAGAATGGATTCTGAGAATGACAAGAAGAGACTGGATCTAGCAGTGGATAGACTAAGCAGCTTGCCGGATGATCTTATTCATAAAATCTTATCTTTTAATGACACCATCGATGCTATTAGAACTAGTTCTTTGTCATCTAGATGGAGATACATCTGGACTACAATGCCATGTCTTGATTTTTCAACTGCGGGCTTCTCAACATTGCCCAAGTTTTCCAAATTTGTTAAACATGTTCTTTCACTCCGCGATAATCAAAGGGAAGTGTCTTCTCTCAAGTTAAGTTTTCGTGGAAAGGCTAGCCAAGTTGTCAAAAAAATTCTGGAGTATGCATATGCTCACAATGTACAACGACTGAATATTTCATGCTTGGCTGAGACTTACATGGAATTCCCTCTTAATCTCTTCAGTTCCGAGTCTCTTAAACAGCTCACTTTGAAAAAGGTAAATTGCATTAAATTTACATCAATGTGTGAGCTCCCAGCATTAACAACATTGCATCTTGGTCCAATCAGATTGTCTCCTGAGAATATTGATAATTTCAGTGGTCTTATCTCCATGTGTGTGAATTTGAAGAATCTCACTTTACGTGACTTCAACATCATTGGGT
Source organism: Tanacetum coccineum (assembly GCA_026074375.1). Lineage (NCBI taxonomy): Eukaryota > Viridiplantae > Streptophyta > Magnoliopsida > Asterales > Asteraceae > Tanacetum > Tanacetum coccineum. The sequence continues at coordinate 18,755 of BQNB010079300.1, forward strand.
CGCCTAATATGGATTTCAGTATTTGTCATTCACAGCTTTCTAATCTCACTATTGATCCTGTACCCCAGAGTGTGAGTTTGCTCAGTGTGGTTGCACCTCAACTCAATAATCTCATTATCAGAGAATCTGCAAATAGGATTGTAATTTCTGCGCCTGACCTTGGGTACTTGATCCTTCATTGCTACAAATATTTGGATTTCTCTGCAGATGATCTCCATTCTTTGGAGAAGGCGGATATCTGTATTAACAGACCATACATGGAAGACCCTCAAAAAATTGTTGGTCTTCTTCAATGTCTCCACAGTGTTAAATTTCTAACACTTAACTTGGAGATTCTCGAGGTATGTTACTAATGGTTCGTAATGGTTATACCTTCTTAATTCCGAAAACATTAAGAAACAAGATTTGAGCAAAAGATGTTTGGTTCTCTTTTCTATTGAGTCCTTATAGGGGTAAACTTCGCTTTTTAAGCCAATACTGACGAGTTTCATATAAATGGAATATTATAATTGTTTTTTCCTTATTTCTTAATTATTGATATCAGAAATCATAATAATTCTCTAGTAAAAAATCAATGGAAAATGGGTTCTGTGATTTCAGTAATGTGGAGTTGAATTTTTAAAGTTATGCGGAAAACTAGAATAACCATTTTCATCAGAACAATATGGAGCTCAAACACGATAGATAAACATGTTGTGTTACGTTCAGAGCTTATTTGTGCCATAGACCAATGAAATATGTATTCTAAAGGATGGAGTGTACCCAACAATGTATTTTCTTTATGTCACTAGCTAGCCAAACACCGTATTGTAGAATCGATAATACTCCAAAATTATATTTTACTTTAAATGAGAACAAACTTTCACTGTGAAGCCACCCTTTTATTGTTGGAGATTTGTAGCCTTCTCACCGAGGGTTCTAACATTCAAAATATCTATTATGTGTACAAATCTTCACTGTGATGGTTACAGTTACACACTATAAGGTCCCTTCACACTGATGATGTGCCAAGGCTGTTTTGTTTCATATTTTCACTATAAAAGGCCTTTGTCACTATATAAAGGCTGAATTTTGGTGAGATCAGCCACTGTGAAGGCACTCTTATGTGTGTGTACGTATACATACTTGTGAATATTTAACAGCTCGAGTTTCTTTGATACTCCATTTTCTTTCTACTTTTCCCTGCAGCTTCTCTCTAAATCGGTCGAACTAATTTCACATCAGCCTTCTCCATTTGCCAACTTAAAGAGGTTAAAGATCTATCCAAAGTTGGTATATGAGTGCGAGCTTCCAAAGGAGATGAGAAATGTTTCTACAGAGGTCAAAAACTATTTGCTCGATAATTCTCCAGGGGCCACCTTCACATTGGTTTCACGAGAGGTATTTACATCAAGTATACTATTCTTATCTGCCATGCATCTTACTTACCGCTCTAGATTATGAAGACAAGTATAGCAGTAATTAGCAAAAAGATTAGACCCTCTTTCTAGATTATCTGAGACAACTGATGTCACCAGGCGATTCGCCTCAATCCGGTGACCTCTTTTACATTTTTTCACCCAGTTCTTGTACTATCATTGTTTTTGCTCCTATAGGGGTTGCAAATGAATTTAGGGTTAACGTTAAAATCCTTAACCGCAACTGTTCCATATGGCCCAAAAGCACATATGGATGTATTAAAAGCTTAGTTAGAATGTTGAACCTCACATTTTGTTTTTGAATAATTTGAACTTCACATTTAGTGTTCCATTGGAGAGTCGTATCTTCTGCTCACATGTTAGTGTCTGAGACTTCTTTCCTCAGTAGTGGAGTGGGGTTCAGTTATAAGGTACTTCATTTTAATTTACCCGCCATTTTACATAGCCGAATGGGGTCAGGTTGCGACCTATGTTAGGACGTCATTGGCGGATTTTAGTTGGGCGCCACAGACAAAAAAAATAAAATGTGAGACCTGTCTTAAAGAAGACTGGTCCAATTCTACCTATCCTCGTGGATATGCACTAGTAATGGCTAAAAAAGGAGCCTTGCATTTTTATAGCTCAGTTATATTTTTACGTTTATAGTTTTGTGAACCTTACAACATATTTCAGAAATAAATGAATTTTCCAGTTCAGTATTAATGTTTTATTTGTAACACCATGTATCACAACATAATAATTGGCCGATTCCCATTTAAACAGAATAGCAACGAATGTTAATTTCAAGCAAGGTAGTTTCATTATTTCCTGACCAATGAAAATGATAGCACATTTTGAAATTCTTTTCACGAAGAAAGGAGGTTGCCTAATATGAAGATGAGGTTGTGTAAAATGGATGAGATTAAGAATATTATATGGGCAAAATTTTATTGTGTGTGTTATAACCCTTTTGGGAAACCCAAAATTAGCTTGCAAGTTTATTCATAGTTATGATTTATATTTTTTCACAATTTGCAAAATATGATTAATAGAGTTGTCACCTGCCCCTTGTTCTATTTTGACAAATTAAGCAGTAGCACGCATTTATAAGAGTATGGAACTATCATACAGATTCAACATTTACTTATGTTTCCTATAAGCTCTATTGTATGATGCAGGAGGTTAGGGACAGATAAGAACACGGCATCAGCAAAAAAAGGTATGGCTGAATTACAAGTGCTTTTGGAGCAAGAGAAAGCTGATATTGAGACCAACAGGGCTCATATAGAGCAAGGGAATGCACCAATGGAGAGCCACAATGCAAAGATGGACGAGGAACAAAATGTGCAAGTTGAGGGAAATATGGCACATATCAGTAGCTGTTGGAAAGGCTTGAGTAAGCAGATTGCGCAAGGGGAAGCGAAGACTGATGACATCGTCAGTAGGTTGCACCGCATTAAAAAATTATTGACAAAGCTTCCTGCGTCAAACAGAGCCGAGTTGCTTCTGTTATTTTCGTCTTGTGTGCAGAGGCTGAAATTGTCTGAAATCATTACAGATTGCATGAAGATCCAACTTGATGAGAATCAAATCCGTTTAAGTGTCGGCTTTCATGAATTTGTGACAACATTGCAGTCATCCTCTTAGCAGAATGTAGCCTCGTAATTTCTGTTAAAGTCAGCAAGTGATAACTGTAATCAGAATGTCAAGTGCGGTTGGCATATTATCTTTTTGTTTTGATTTCAGCACCCATATTTTTTGTTATTAGGTATATTACCCAGATGGAATAGTAAACAACCTGATTGCGACTCTGCATGTGTGAAAGTAAATCAACAAACTTGTCTTATGGATTCAACTACTTGAAAGAAATGCGGTTTTGCTGCTGTCATGCAAATTCTACGATATCAAGTGTTTTTTTGGGTTGTTTAATTTTTGTATCTGCCAACTCTTATCACTACGTAAGTACCAAGGTATGTTACGCTTATTGCCGTTCAAAAAAAAAAAAAAAAAAAGTATGTACGCTATGCTAATTATGTTGGGAGGAGATCTGTGAGGAGATTAATGAGAAGTATTTATAGCCGCTCGCTCTAAGTAAAGATGTCATTTTCCCCCAATCTCAGATCATAAGTCAAATAAATGACGGTTTCTAAGACGATCTAGGAAACCAAATCCAATACGCTTAAACTTTTGAAGCTCGATATTATCTAACTCAGGTCGTAATCACTTAGAAACACCTATATGAACAATCTCTTTCATTACATAAAATCTTCAAGTTGGACTTAAGGGAGTTAGATCTTTTCTAATGGGATATCATTCATCAGATTTTTTTGTTCATTTTTATAGATCTAAGTTTTGGTTTTACTTTTACACTACTCTTTAGGACTCTAATGGGGCCAGAATAGCGTATGGAGCTTGGCCCATAACGTGTTGGATTCAGACTCCAGGTGGAATTAAAGCATCGTGCCTTAGTCATGAGGTACCAAAATCTTACTAATTTCTCTAGATGTAACTCTTGGCAAAACTATACAAAGTCTTATTCAATATTCTTAATTGTTCAGGTAAGCATTTGAATAATAGTAGTATTTTTGTTAGTATGGTCAACAGATTCGCTAGACAAAACTTTTCTAATGATTAAAGTTGCAACGCTCACTCATGTGTTACTTGGTGATTTTCGTTTCTTTTTTATAAGTACCAATAGAAATATGCAATTCCATAGATTTTATATGTATGATACAAATGTTCATAACTCAAGGTTTGTTTAATGCAAGGATTACATAAAGTTGCTGCATATTCATAGTATATTATATGACACAATGTTGGTTTACCATCAGTTGTGAAATGTTAATTCATATAGCTTACTATAAAACAACCATATAAATACCTATGACAGGTTTAGCAGCTTACCAATACTGAAATCATAGTTCATATTTGTTTTACTTTTATACTGTATCCTAAACAACACAAATCTACATTTTACTTGAATGATTTGACCTCCGATTACCACCACAAGCGTCACAACTCGAACATCAACATTTCTTCCTGGGAAAATTTCTTTTTTCTGATACATATGTGTTTTTTCCTGAATCACTTGCATCGGCTTCATCTAAGTGAAATTGAATTTGTTATCCACATTTCTCTTATAACGATTTAATTTTAGTAACACTCGCGGATTTTAGCATATGTGATCTTGATACTTTCATTGAATTCAAAATATTCAAGCCTTGTTGACTCGACTGACCACCTCTAGAGAGTAGAATCATACCATACACATATGTCGCCTCAACATGTCTTTTTTCAGTTGCCCTTTTCAAGTACTCGAGTCCAGTTTCTATCCTTGCTTGACTGAAGTACTCTATCTGTAATAAATTATGAGTGGTAAAAAGAGCTCGTAAGTTTAATTTGCATTATCTCAGGGGCTTTTTTTGTACATAATAAGAGGCTGCTGGTTCAAAGCGTTACTTACCATTCCTTGCCTGAACATTGCCTCCGGGTTCCCTTTGTCGACGCATTGATTTAGGAACGAAAGTAGTTCTTCACTTGGAGGAAACCAATGAATTACCGGAAACTTGTCAATTGAAACATGTTGAAAGATAGACTCATCTTCAGCTGCTCCAAGAAAATCCCTACAACTGATTGAAAGAACAAAAGAATAACTTATGAATCACAACATTGTTTCTTCAGAAATAACAAATAACTTTTACAATTGTCGCTAACTAACGATGTCAATGTCGAAGTAACTAAGAGCATATAGCCATACACATGCTTAATCTTAAAGACAAAATAGAAAAAGTAGAAATATTAGTACTATTGTCTTCACCAAACTATATGTCATGATCAACATAAGGTTTATTGGAGTTTAACATCAAATGGTGTGAAAACAAAATAAATCACTTATTATTTTTTGTTTTTAATTTATAAAAGGTTTGCCAACTATCCATTGATGGCCCACATGAACACCGTAATACTGAAATAGCATGGGCAAGGAAACAACATTGTAATGTTTGTCCCACAACAATAGTATAGTTGGGTGACACACCACTCATATCTCAAAATAACTATGCATCCCAAAGTTAATCACTAGCTTTTTGAGATCACAGCTTAAATGCAGCCATCTCATATTTCTTTAAGTGATTATTTACAATGTATTTTCTCTTAAAATCATTATAAATTATAATAGATCATCAATGAGTATACTTAAAAAACACTTCCGTATTTTGTATTCTACTTATATGTATGCCCATATGTGCATGTTATGTTGGTGCCCAATTATATCGCGTCACGTGTTACCCAATAACTTTGTTACTATCTGCGTCCCAAATTATTCTCCACTATTTCATTTTTAGTTGTCCCAAAATAATTTCCACTTTCAAAAATAGATAGGGAATTTAGTTCGAGTTTACCATATTACCCTCACTTGAGTTTATTATTACAAACATTAAATAAGTTTTAAATTAATTAGTTAAGGGTAAAAGTGTCATTGTGCAACTCAAGTACAATCAAATATGGAAAATGATTTGTAGCCTTGAAATTTCTACTTTCATCCATACTTGTTACAACACTATCTTACGACTTATAAACGCATAAACAGATATGTAATTACAATTGCTAGAACTTATGTGTTCTAGATAATTAATTCATTAACATACTAAATCGTGAACATAAATCTTCCATATTGATCATTGTACAGATTAACATGTAGATTTAGTCGTTAAACTTAAATAGACAATCTCATTTTTAGTCTTTTCTAACAGAATGTATCCACATTGACACAAAGTACATTTTATGACATCAACAATTCCATCCACATTCATACAATAAGTCAATAATAACCAATGTGAACACTCTAAGCAAGTCGTTATTTTATAATTTTGAGCACATGGATGATCATTTATCAATATGCTAAGGTATCTACTAGTATCTACTTATCATGTCAGGTTTTTTCGATGCAACCGTCATGTCGTAATTAAAGTACGTTATTATACACTACTAGATAACTAATGCAATAACCCAAGGCCTCTGGTCTAGTGGTATGTGAGTTCATCACCAACCTGAAGGCTGTGGGTTGGCAAAGATAACTAATGCAATATGAATATATTGCTAAAAAAGTGACAATGCACGAGTACGTTGCTATTTTATGACATTTGCATGCATGCGGAAAAAAACAACTGCATGTAAAAAAAAACACGATTACCACAAGTATAAAAAAGTTACCATAATTTAGCATTAAAAAGATCCGTAAACGAAGAGGAAGCAACTCGAGCAAGAACATCAATCAACAAATCACCAGGAAGTGATCCAACCACCTCTCGCCTTGATCGCTTCATCGATCTACGTTTTGGCTTAATCCCGATACAATTCATCTCTCTTTTGTCCATTTTTATGATCTAGAAATATGATCAAGTTCTTATTTGTATTTGCATGATGAAATAACGGTTTGTAATGGAAATTAAGAAACGGGTAAATATGGAAATTTAGGATTTTGGCGGCGGATTTTAAGGTTTCTAATATTGGCAATGTTTGATTAGAGATTGTGTATGTATTATAGTTTGGTTGAAGAAGAAAGTAATGTTTGAACCGCTTATATTTCACCACAAAAAAGTGTCGTGTGTGATAAGGCGGCTTTGGTTTTGTGGCGGCTATTTATTACTTCCTCCGTTTCTAAATAAGTGTTCACTGTTGACCTTTTAAGTCTTTTTTCATTAACTTTGACCTTAAATTATTTTGTTTGTGTTATATAATACTTAATGAAAATTATATCAATGGAAATATATTTAAAACTCAATCCATTCATATATTTTGCATCAAGTATTATATAACACAACAAGAAATAGCTAAGGTCAAAGTTGTTAAAAAATGACTTCGAAAGTAAAAAGTGAACACTTATTTAGGAATGAAAGGAGTAGAAAAAGTTATGGCAAACACTCTGTTGAAGTAACTTGCTTTCCATTTTTAATTAAATTAGTGCCGAAATTTTGACTTACCGCATCCTTTTGCGTGTAGACCGACTGTTTCTAAATATCTAACCTCAAGTTACATGTTTATATAAAAAGAGGTAAATCTAAAATCTTTATTTAAAAAGAATAAGACATTTTGCTTTTATGCTATTTAAGTACTTTTTTTATTTTTTTTTCTTTATCTTTTTTATTAGAGTGTTTTGAGATTTAAGCATATAAATTTTTTTTGTATGTACGGATGAAAACGTATAAAAATGTATAATAACGTCTAAAAATGTAAAAAACGTATAAAACGTACAAAAAATATATAAAAACGTACTAAACATATTAAAATATACAAAAACGTAAAAAAATATACGAAACGTACGAAGACGTACAAAAACGTATGTAATGAATAGTGAAATAGTACATTGTTTTGCTTGATGTTATTACAGTGAAATTCATTGATATATATAAGATACATTTAGCTTGGACACTGAGCTATGTTAATGGGCTGGGCCCGACCCTAATACGTATTCTAACATTCCCCCTCAAGCTGAGCATATATGCTGATCATGCCTAGCTTGTTACAAATAGAATTAATATGAGTTCCAAGGAGCGCTTTAGTAAGGACATCTGCTAATTGACTTTCGGTTCTAATATGAAGAGTTGTGATTGTCCAATCTTCTAACTTCTCGCGAGTGAAGTGACAATTAACCTCTATATGCTTGGTCTTTTCATGAAACATTGGATTGGTGGCAATGTAGATAGTTGTCTGGTTATCACACCACATCTTCATTGGTTTAGATTTAGTAAACCCAATCTCACCAAGTAAATTACGCAACCATACAAGCTCACGAGTCGTTTGTGCCATAGCTCTATATTCGACATCTGAACTCGATCGGGACACAACATTTTGTTTCTTACTTTTCCAACAGACTAGGTTACCTCCAACAAAAACACAATATCCGGTTGTAGAGCGCGAAGTATTAGGACAACCAGTATAATCAGCATCTATGAACCCTTCTGCTATGTGGTGCCCATGATTAACATATAAGATATCAAGTCTCGAGGTACCCTTCAGATATCCAAAAATTTGAGTAACAACATCTAAATGTGACGTTCTAGGAGCGGTCAGAAACTGACTTATAACACTAACCGAAAATGCAATATCAAGTAATAGTAAGGTAGTTTAGCTTCCTAACTATTTGCCTATATTTCTCAGGGTTCTGTAGCAATCTTCCATCTTCAGATTTTACTCATTTTAGTTTCAACTTTGGTATCATAGGCTCATCACACGGTTTTGCCTCAATTTGACATGCATCATCTAGCAAGTCTAGATAGTATTTCCTCTGAGAATGGCAAATAACCTTACTATTACGAGACACTTTAATTCCCAAGAAGTACTTCAGCGACCCGAGATCCTTCGTTTCAAAGCAAGTACCAACAAATGATTTTAATTTCTTTATCCCAAATTTATCACTACATGTAATCACTATATCATCGACATAAACCACAAGCAAAATGAAACCTGCATTCAATGATGAGTAAAAAACAGAATGACCATAAACACTCCTTTGTAATCCGAACTTAATTACCTCATTACTAATTTTTCACACCAAGCACGCGAAGATTGTTTCAAGCGATACAAAGCTTTTTTAAGTTTACACACTCTCCTAGATTCCCCTTGAGCAACAAACCTCAAAGGTTGCTCCATATATACTTCTTCTTGTAAGTCACCATATAAGATCTTTTGATAACAATCTCAGAGTTAAAAGGAAAATTATAAACTATTGAAAAATGTAAGTATATGAACAATAAGTTTGACAAACCTTAAGTTTCATACAAACTTATTTGTGTTACACCGATTAACAAAAATGTTGTTTAAAAGGAAAAGTTTGTTTCTAAAACTGAGGAGAAACAAGTTTTGACAAAACCAGTCACTTCACATACTTCACCAAACAAAAAGAAGGATGTTGTTAAAAATACAAATGTCATAGCATCGGGAATGTATAAGCTGAAAATAGATCAAAATCAAGAAATGCACACACAAGCTAATAAGAGTGTTTCAACTTCCACATGACTTAAAGGTTTAGTATTGTTAGAAGACTATCGAGTAAAAGCTCATCGTGGAAGAATAGTGTCTTTTCTCACGCTAAGATACATCCAGAGAATGTAGAAGTTCATGCTAGGAAAAATAAAAAGACAAATGTTACTTCTTAAATGAATGCTGTTAAAAACAAAGATCATGTAGCAAATGTTAATGCTGAAAATACTCTTAAAGTGAATGTTGATGTAATGTGTGTTTCATGTGATAAAAATGTGCTTACCCGTGTCATGATAAGTGTCTTGCTAAGTATAAGTTTTCTGTGAATTATAAAGTTAGAAGAGCCTTACTCACTACTCCTAGAACTATGAAATCTAAGTTTGTTGATACTACCACAGTAGTAGCGAAAACTAGGTTGTTGTAGTTACTCCTTTGAATGCAAAAGATAAGGACTCTAGTGCTTCACGATCGACTTCACTATTTGAGCAAGTTAGAACACTTAGCAATTACATGCGAAAAAAGCAAAAACAAGTAGGAAGTGGCAAAAGTGGTTTGAAAAACAACTAAATTTTAGTTGGTCACCTTAGAGCGAAACTGCTAAAACAACTCCGAGTGTAACTAAGGGTAGAGATAATGTCGTGCCTCACTCTAGAACATCGGTTCCCGTTAAAAAATGGGTAGCCAAACCGTCCACTCTTCCATCTGTGTTTTCTCCATATATTGCATGTGATACATATAATACTGTGGATTGTTAATAGCGGATGCTCGAAGCATATGACTAGCAATCTTAAACTGCTGAGAAATTTCATAGAGAAATTAATGGGAACATTCCGCTTTAAAAATGACCATTTTGCAGCAATCACAGGATACGGAGATTATGTGCATGGCAACGTTACCATATGTCATGTATATTACATTGAAGGCCTTGGACACAACCTCTTCTCCGTAGGTCAATTTTGTGACGGTGATTTAGAAGTTGCATTTCGTTCCAAAACATGTTATGTTCGTAATCTGGGAGGAGATGATCTTTTGACAAGTGCTCGTGATTCAAATTTTTATACGATCTCTATTTCAGATACGCCAGCTTCTTCTCCCGTATGCTTAATATCTAAAGCTACATCAACAAAATCATGATTATGGCACCGAGATCTCTCTCATCTGAATTTCGGTACCATTAACCACCTCACCAAACAAGACTTAGTTGATGGACTTCCAAAGTTTAAATACGACAAATATCCTTTATGTTCCGCTTGTGAGCAAGGGAAAAGCAAGAAAGCCATTCTTAAACCTAAATTGGTTCCAAGTGCTAATTCAAAATTGTTGTTGATACACATGAATTTGTGTGGACCAATGAGGGTAGAAAGTATTAATGGCAAGAAGTATATTCTGGTAATTGTCGATGATTACTCTCGTTACACATGGGTGTACTTTTTTCGTACAAAGGATGAGGGTCCAGAAATGATTATCAAGTTCATTACTCATATTCAAGTCAATCTTCGGGCTACAATTTAATATGTTAGAACTAATAATGGCACAAAATTCAAAAACAAAAAGCTAAAGTCTCGTTATGAAAATCTTGGCATCACGCAACAATTTTCAATCGCAAGAACTCCTTAACAAAATAGTGTTGTTGAACGACGGAATCAAACTCTTGTAGAGGCTGCGAGAACAATGCTCATCTTTTCAAAAGCACTAGAATTTCTTTAAACTGAAGCTATTTCAATTGCTTGTTTCACGCAAAACTGTTCTTTGGTTCATACTTGTTACAACAAGACTCCATATGGTCTTCTTAAGAACAGAAAACCCGACGTTCAGTACTTTCATGTGTTTGGATCGTTATGCTGTCCAACTAATGATCGTGATGATCTTGCGAAAATGAAACCAAAGGCGGACATCGGGATCTTTATTGGTTATTTTCAATCATTAAGAGGGTTTTGAATCTACAACCGCATAACACGGAAAGTTATGGAACAAGTTTGATAAGTTAACGGCTATGGCTTCTGAATACAGCTGTTTAGAACCCGAGAATAACCGCTTTAATGTTGAAGATTCGTTAGATGAATATAATCAAACACCATCGAAAGAAGATTTGAATGATTTATTTGGTCCACTTTATGAGGAATACTGTTAGCCGTGATATTTAGTAAAGTGAT
>BQNB010079301.1:0-30283 GCA_026074375.1 Tanacetum coccineum
ATTAATTGAGATCGGAATATGACCTGAAAAACACGAGGTGTTATACATACTGTTCATTGTGTCAGAGGGTCCCTTTTATAAGCGAGTAAAATATTATGGTTTCCTAATATTTCGTTTGTTTCGTTAGTGGTCGGAGTGGGTCCTTTGTCGGGCAAGGTTCTGCAGTAATCGTGTGTACGGATGCGTGTGTTTTCCGCGGACGGAAGTAGCCTATAGTTAGGTCCGCGTCCGTTTTGCTGTGTCCGGGCCGTTACCAGTGCTAGATTGGGTTTAGTTTCGGCCCATGACTGCTAAGTTGGGCCCAGAAGCCCAAGTGGCAGTGTGACCCAAGCCCGGAGTCTTGATACACCTACTATACGTCATCACTTTTAGTTTCCCTTAGGAAACAACAATTCCTCAACCGATTCCTTACTAAAATTCTAAAGTAACTAATTCCTCTATACACTAATAGATATGGCAATGGACATGTAATTTTTTAAAAGACTAATAAACATATCAATAAACAAATAGACTAACCCACAAGTTTTGGCCATATGTTGCAAGTAACCAAAACCAAAACCGCAAATCTTACACACTCCAAAGGTGCAACCGCACCCTGCTCACTTAATTTTAGATATCATTCAAAACAAAAAACAACATATTATGAAGTCACAACACAAATCAAAGAAAAGAATTATAAAAAGCTATTAACATATAATACTAAAACTTATCAACTCTCGATATATCTAAGGAAGATGAAGCGGTGACATCGAATGGAAGGATGAAGGTGGTGAGAGGAAGGTCGTTGAGAATGAGGGCGGTGGATGTACAAATGATATTAATCTTACCAACTGGATACAGAAAGGAAAAGGGCCAGAACATAGGGCACGAGTAAGCCCACCAAAATCATTGAAGTCCATATGGCACCGACCATTTGAGGATTGATATATAGAGTAGAGTAATATGCACCATTACATAACCTCTTTTGCAGATGATGACTTATATTAATGTAAAATTTTGATACCAAAATCCAGTCCAAGCATGAAACTAAACTATTTGTATTGAATGATATTTAACTTCATACCCATAAACATTCCAATGTATACTAGCAGGGTACTCGCGCAATGCAGCAGCAGGTACCCTGTAATCAAATTTTTAGCGAGCGATATTTTTCGATTATATATATTTTTTTATAACGACTTAATGATAACGATAGCAATATTGACGAAACGTCGAATTAGAAAATTTACTTGTGCAACCAACATTTAATATTAATTTTTGAACTTTTTAATGGTATACAATTTAATTATTTTATCATGTTTTTATTAAATTAATAGTGGAGATAATCATAATGACAACAATCAATTCATGTTTTGTAACCGACATGCTATATTAGCTTGTACAATATGCATATATATATATTACTTAAATATGCATTACTTACACATGTATTATTTAAATATGTAGTATAAATAGCTTGTACAATGTGCATATAAATAAGTACTACTTAAATAATTAATAAAAGAGATATAAATCTCTTTTATATGTAGTATAAATTTAAACCCATACTCACAGTGATTCTAATATGTAAAGTTGTAAACGATACAAGCAAACACAATCTAATTGTTCATCGACAAAATAACAATTTAAAAAAAAATTATTATTGTTTGCTTCTTTTCACTTTTCGCATAATAATAATAATTTTACCTTTAAGTGATTAACCAATATTTCTTGAAAGTTTATAAAACAATTTCAAAATAAAGGTAACATAGTAATTTTGATTACATTTATTTATCTTAACTTCGTATAACCAATTAATTTGAGACAACATTAAATAAAAGTAGAACAATAATATAAGAAGGAGTGAATAGATGGGACATAGCCACTCTTTGAATTGGGTCGGCCAAGGCCAACCTAAAATCTCAAATTACATTTATATCTCTTATGTTATATGGTATTATGTTTTACATAAAAAATTGTTTGGCTCACCCACTTAACATTCAAACTTGTTCACATTTCAATATTTTACTTCTTTCTTTTATATATGTTTCCCGTAAATTGTTGGTCTAAAACTAATATGTTTGATGAAAAGTTAATTTGTTAAGCTAACAAAACTAATAGAGTTTCAACCAACATTATTTTTCGATCTATTGTTGTGATACTGAATAAGTTTGATAAGTTAACGGCTAATATATACAATATATTATGGTAATACACATTTCATAAGTCATACGACGTCGTTTTTGACTTCGTGCTACAGTAAAATGAACAGTACCCGGCCCACTGGGCTCGGTTACTGTTCATCGGCCCAAAAAAAAAACCCTTTATAATCCCCCTCCCCTTCTTTGGCCAAAAATAAGGAAAAAAAAATTACGGGACGTACTCTCATTTTTAACTATTTACGACTTTCTATCGGCCTGGGCCAAAAAAAAAACGCGCGATTGTCATTTAATATAAGAACAAAAACAAACTATTAAACATGAGACCGAAAAAATAAACCCGAAAAAAAAAATTAATGCCCCACAACAACGCGCGAAAAATTAACGCCCGCAGCAACTCGCGAGTAATCTTGCTTGTTATGCTACAAGACAAATTAGGGGCAGCCTTTTGGTGGGCTTATTTTAGCCCAGGATTGCAGTCCGTAGCGACTCTGTCCCAAAAAGCCTCACCATATATACACAAAGTGTGCAAACATTAAATCATGTTCTTAAATCTTTATAGTAAATAAAAAAACACAGCATAAACAAACATATCATATATCCTTAAAAGACACAAAAACATAAAAAGACAAACAAATAGATAATACTGTAAAAACATTTAATACATAAAAAAAATATTTTAATAAAAAAAATGAGTGAACAAATCAATTCTTTAAAATTATAAGCACCTTTAATTTTTTTACAATCCGAATAGGAATAGACATTAGTCCGATACGTGTTACAAGTTACAACAATGTGTTATCACAACTACTACTGTTAGTTTAATCTTTGTCCATTAACTAAGAGACTTAGGTGTCGTAACGCCGCAACGGCGTGGCAGGCGTGCCCCACGGGCGTTACTACACCGCTACGGTAGCCGGCGTTGCCCAACGGCTGGCCCGCCCACCGCACGTTGGGGTGATTTAAAAAAAAAAAATCATTTAACCTTAAACCCACCCCCCAAAAACGGCTATATGCATTTTAAATTTTCCCTTTTATTTTTAAAAAAAAGGTTTACCAAACACTACCTAAAACGGGGCTAGTTTATTAAGAAAAAAAATTAAAAAAATTTACAAAACAAACAAAAAACAACAAAGCCGCTCTAACCGGCTATATTTAAAAAAAATTATTTCATTTTAAAAAAAAAAAAATAAAAAACAAATAAAAACAACTCTAAAAAAGAAAAAAAATAAAAAAAAAATAAAAATATAAAAATAAAAAAAAAAAACAAATTAAAAATAACATAATATAAATAAAAAAAAAAAAATTTATATATTAAAAAATAATAAAAAGTAAATAAAAAAATAACAAATAAATAAAATATAAATTATAATAAAAAAAAAAAAAAAATAAAAAAAAAATTTTTTAAAAAAAAAAAAAATTAACTAAACCAAATTAAAAAAAAAAAAAAACAAATAAATATAAAAAACTAAAAAAACAATAATAATAAAAAAAAAATTAAAAAAATTAATAACAATTTTAATAAAAATTAATTATTTAAAAAAAAACAAAAATTTAAAAAAAATTAAAATAGAAAAAAAATTAAAACATAAAAAAAAAAAAATAATATAAAAATTAAAAAATAAAAAATTAAAAAAAAATACACATAAAAAATAAAATAAAAAAAAAAAAATATTTAAAAAAAAAAAAAAAATTATAAAACTAAATAAAAAAATAAAATAATATTATTAAAAAAATAAAAATAAAAAAAATTTAATAAATAAAATAAAAAATTTAAATTAAAAAAAAAATAAAAAAAAAAAAAATATTAAAAAATTTTAAAAAAATTAAAAATAAAAAAAATAAATTAATAATAAATTTAATAAAAAAAAAAAAAAATAAAATTAATAAATAAAAATATATTAATTTAAAAAAATAAAAAAAAATACAACAATTATCATTTTAAAAAAAAATTAATATAAAAATAAAAAATTAAAAATAAAAAAAATAAATAAAAATTAAAAAACAAAAAAATAAAAAAAATTAATAAAAATAAAAAAATAAAATAAAAAATAAAAAAAAAAAAATTTAAAAATAAAAAAAATAAAAATAATTAAAAAAAATAATATAAAAAAAATATAAAAAAATAAAATATAAAAAAAATCATTTTAAAAAAAAAAATATAATTTAAAAAAACAAATTAAATAAAAAATATATAAAAAAAATTAACCAACTTGAAAAAATAAAAAAATAAATTTTAATTATTTAAAAAATTAAAATAAACTTAAAATAAAGATATAAAAAAAATAACTAAAAAAAAAAATTATTAAAAAAATTTTATAAAATAAAAATAAATAAAAAATAAAATAAAATAAAACCCATTTTTAAAAAAAAACAAAAAAAAATAATTAAAAAAATATAAAATAAAAAATATTAAATAAAAAAATTTAACAAAACAATATAAAAATTAAAAAAAAAAAAAAAAAATAAAAATAAAAAATAATTAAAAAATTTTAAACCCAAAATTTAATAAAAAAAAAAAAAAATAAAAATTAAAAAAACTAAAAAAAAAAAAAAAAAAAAAAAAAAATATAAAATAAAAAATAATTAAAATTACACCACAATTTAAAAAAATTTAAAAAAATTAAAAAATAATATATAAAAAAAAAAAATTAATAATTACAAAATTAAAAAATATTAAATTTTAAATAAATAAAATTAAAATTTATTAATAAAAAAAATATTTTAAAAATAAAGAAATATAAATAAATTAAATAAAATTAAAAAAAATAAAAAAAATAAAAATTAACTAAAAAGATTAAAAAAAATAAAAATAAAAAAAAATAAATAGTTTTACAATAAAAAATAAAAAAATTTTAAAAATATATTAAAAACACATAAAATTATAATAAATAATAATAAAAAAATACCAAAAAAAATAAAAAGATTAATAAAAAATCAAAAAATACAAAAAATTAAAAAAAAATTTAAAAAAAAAAAAAAAAAAATAATTAAATTAATATAAAAAAAAATAAAATTATATTATAATTAATAAAAAAAAAAAAAAAAAAAATATAAATTATTTTTTACAAAAAATAAAAAAAAAATAAAAATATAAAAAAATAAAAATAATTAAAAAAAATTAAATATAATTAATAAAAAATAATATAAAAAATTTAAAATTAAAAAAATAAAATTTTAATTAAAAAATAAACCTAATATTAAAAAAGATTTAAAAACTAAAAAAAAAAAATAAAAAAAAAAAAAAAAACAAAATAAAAATAATAAAAATAAATATTATAAAAAATTAAATAACAACAAAAAAAATTATAAAAATGAAAAAAATAAAAAAAAAAATAAAATATTAAAAAAAAAAAAAAAAAAAATAATTATAAAAATAATGTTAAAAATTAAAAAATAATTAAAAACAATAAAAAAAATAAAAAAATAAAAATTAAAATTAATAAAAATAAATAAAATAATAAAAAAAAATATTATTAAAAAATACACACCCCCCCACACACAACTCATTATAAATACTTCAATACATTTATATTAATTTCCTCAAAAAAAAACATACATTTCAACAAAAAACACTACAAACTCTTTCACATTGGAATCAAAATTGAACCGTTTGTTTATAACCGATTTAGGAAACCGACGCATATCTATTTTACAAAAAGTCTGTCGAGTATCACGAATTGGCTAATACCGGTCAGCAAGAAAGCACAACCACAGATTGACCCTACACCTATCATCTGTGACCCGTGAAGATGCCGAAAACTCTACGTGCTGAATTATTTTGATAACATTGTAAGTATCCGTAAACTATTTTCGAAGAAGATTTCGATGAGCACCGTAAACTTTTTTCTAAAAATTTTTCAATGGCATTTCAAGTTAAAACGGCCGATCCTCTCCTCACCACAACATTTTTTATTTCTTCAAATCTCGACGCGATTGTAAAGGTCGAATAAGTATTTGTGCTCTTATGAAGGGCACAGCTGCCATAAAACGCCAAATGGCTGCCTATAAAACGCCAAATGGCATACGACATCACAACCCCGACGCTTTGATGAATATTTGCAAATGAGAGAGCATACTGCAACTCGATGCTCTATTTTTCTCTTATATGTGCATCATAGAATTGTAAATATAATGCCGAAGTAATTAAGAAAGAGAGCCAACACTTGAAGACGTTGTAAAAATACGATACAAAAGCGCAAACAATGGTTCATGAGTTTTCCGGGAATGCTTGGAAGTATATGATTGTATGCACTGGGAATGAAAAAAATATGTCCAGTGTCCTGGCAAGGTTAATACGGTAGGGGTTATACAAAATTACCCTAATCTATATGCTGTGAAGCTGTACTTCGACAAGATTGTGGATTTGGCATGCGTTTATAGGGATGGCGGGTTGTCGAATAACGATATTAATTTTTAGATAATTTCTTCGTTATGCGACGACCTATTTAGATGACTAAAGCCCTCTGTGGATACCGTAGGTGGTAAACGTAGTTCAGATCGTAATGGGTCTTACTTGTCAGATGATTTACCCGGAGTGGGCAAGTTTTTCGTCAAATCATTTTCACGTTGCAACTGCGATCCGAAGCATACGTATTTGAAACAAGCGACAAGAAAGTTGATGCACGAAAGTGACGCACGTCATTCGGTGTTCTCACCAAGGGACGTTTTTGGGACTTATTCAACAACCGGACCCCGTCTGAACGAAGATCAACACATTACGTAGAATCGGGTAGTTCCTGGGAATCATAAATGCATAACATGATTAAAGAAGATCAAAATAAGACGTTGTTGACTGGAAAACGTGTGATTTCCTAACCTGCATAGGTCACTGCAGAACAGTGTGGATCGATCGATGTCAAAAGTGGGAAACCCAACTTCGTAACGCAAAAGAATTAAGAGACAACGATACGCATATTTAGTCCTCCAACCAAAAACCTTATGAAACCATATTTTGGCCGAAGTTGAAAAAGCCGCACGGAAGAAGATTATTCGACGTGGCGTATTTATTTATTTTTGTTTTAATTTTCGTAATTTTATTTATCAATGTGTGTTTTATTTAGTATTGTAATTGTGTATTTGAATTTTATGAGAATGATTAGTTTGTTAAAAAAGAATAAAATAAATTTGTTTATATATTTTTATGGGTTTTAAATGAAAATAAAAAGGATGAGTGATGTTATTTGATGTTAATGATATTAGATGGGTGGTGTTGGTGTTTGATCTTAGCCGCTGACGAGACAGCAAAAATCTTGAGTTGCCAAATAAATATACCTAAGGGTCTAATTAAGAAAGAGAATGTAATGTTACTATGTCACGGAAAGTCAAAGTTTTTTCTCTGATAAAAAGGAGTGTCTATGAAATCAATTTTGACGGAAAAAAAGTGAAATTAATTTTTTAAAAGGGTTTTTTTAACATGTGCCAAAAGACACCTGATAAGGTACTTATGTGTCACAACATGAAATGTCAGCAAATCATTATTAATCATCAGCAATAAGCCTCACAATCACTGACTGACTATTCAGTTGGACACATAGACTGCGGGACCCTTGCCAAAAAAAAAAAACACGTGATTGTCATTTAATATAAGAACAAAAACAAACTATTAAACATGAGACCGAAAAAATAAACCCGAAAAAAAAATAATGCCCCACGACAACGCGCGAAAAATTAACGCCCGCAACAACACGCGGGTAATCTTGCTTGTTAGTTTACAAATAAGTTCATCTCGTTAGCATAGTGAGCAATATAACTTTATTTACGAAAAATTATTTTGGCCCACTCAACATCAAAATTCTAACTCCGTCACGGGTGAGTAGCACATAACATCCATTGTCAAAACTATCGAATGTAGCATAAGATTATGGAAGGTGATTGGAATGCTTATATCATTGATTGAGACATCAACTGTACAAATAGATAATACTGTAAAAACATTTAATACATAAAAAAAATATTTTAATAAAAAATATGAGTGAACAAATCAATTCTTTAAAATTATAAGCACCTTTACATTTTACAATCCGAATAGGAATAGACATTAGTCCGATACGTGTTACAAGTTACAACAATGTGTTATGACAACTACTACTGTTAGTTTAATCTTGTCATTAACTAATAAGAATGAGATTGTATGTTACTATGTCACGGAGTCAAAGTTTTCTGATAAAAAGGAGTGTCTATGAAATCTATTTTGTCGTAAATAAGTGAAATATAATTTTAAAAGGATAAATAAATGAAAACCAAGATTCTTTATCTTAACGGTCACTGAGACCACAATAATAATTTAAGTTAGCTATAAATTTTCGTGCAAATATTTACTACAGTATAATTTACACCTGACTGAATCCAACATTCGGTTGTAACTATTATCCCTTTTCATTAAATAACTGTCTATATTTTTGTTGTTTTAAAGATCATTCAAAATAAGGAAACCTTCTGTAGGATAAGTGAGAATTGTATTCTAGGATTGTCGTTTTCCTTTCATATAACAACAGTTTCAAGTTCAGAAAAATAACAAACACAAAATATATAAAATATATAGGAAAAAGTGAAACTATCATGTATAATGTGCCATGATTGCCGGAAAAACAACCTATAGAATACTATTGCTTTCTTTTTTAAAGCAATCATAATTTTGTTTTCAAAAGGTTTATTTGTAAATTTTGTTAAAATATAAGATATATATAATATTCCACACAACATTATTGCATTGATATATACTCTTTGATTCATTGGAATCACATTCTAGTTATCTAAACCGCCTCCAACAAAGCAAGTAAAACGTGACTCATCAAACTATCTACCCCATGAAAATTTTATTTTCTACTCAATTCTCATTTATTTAGTTAATCCTATATTTAGACCACTTTAATACTTTCAGGCTTTCAGCTAATAAATATACCGACATATTTGAATACCATGTCTAATGTATTCATTAAGTTTAGTTCTTTCGAAAAAAGGTTATTTGTCATTTTGTAAAAAGAAGCATATAGTCGTGTACCTTTCAAACAACTCAAGTCACAGAAGACCGAAACCTAAAAATATTAAAGATTGACTAAATTAAACCGTAAAACTAGCGTTTTGAAAACCGGACTAAGGGGGTGTTTGGGGTTGCTTATTGAAAATAGATTATGCGTTTTGAAAATGGATAATCAGATAATCAGTTGTTACAAAACGCGATTCTGAAACTTAGTGTTTGGATTTGATTATGTTGTTTGATATCGCAATAATCAGATAATCAGTTTTTAGTGTTTGGCAAAATAAATTATTGTATAACTAAACCATGTAATATGACAACAATAGACATATAATAAAAAAAAATAAAGTCACATTTGAGTCAAATCAAAGGGTACAGTAGTAATTAAATGCTAGTCAACACAAATTTGCAAACTGCGTTTTGTAAAAGTAGGCAAGTACCTACTTATCCATATCTGCGTTTTATATTCTCTAAAACGTGGATAATTGATTATGTGTGGGAGTTATCCAAACACTTAAAATGGCTTTTCTTCATTTTGAAAATGAAATAATCAAATAATTCACTTGATAACGCAAAAACAAACACCCTCTAAATTAGTTAGTTCAACTAGTTTGACCGACAACTGGTAGGTCGCTCGGTCGGTTTACCGGTTGTAGTTAAACTGGTACAAACCAGTCAAAACAAGTTAATATACCAGAACAAGACATGCCGGAAACCTGCTACTTCGCCGAAATATATGAAGTCGGCCAGTATCTTATCAAATCTCACCAGAATCTGATCCAATTGATAAAAACCTGTGAAAACCATACATGTATTGTCGGAAACTGCAAATCTTAACAAAAAACATACATATATCGCCAGAATCGTCTCAGATCTTGTCAAAACCCTCTCGGACGATCCAACTGCGAGTCCAATCGACAAACTCGAGAACCGTTCGTTTATCCAGTTCGACGGCCAATCTAATTTTAAAACCCTAAACCTCTAGAAAACGAGTCAAGTATAAACGAGTCTTCATCGGTCTTTCGAACCTATCTAGTAATTTGTACTTATTTTGATACTAAAAAAGAAAATAAATACCTTATACAACTTTTAAAATTTATATTCCTTAATAATTTAACATGATTAAGTCATAGAATATCAACGAACTTTTTCCATTATCTCGTTTTGATACGTAAACTTTAAAAAAGACGTGTAATAGCAACGATCTTTTATAAGTGTTTCAATCTGCACATTTTGATAACGTGTAATGAAAATCTAACACGTGTCATAGTTTATAACACGACACGTCATCAAAATATGTAGATTCAAACACTTATAAAAGTTCGTTACTATTAAACATCTTTTTTAAAAGTCATGTAGAAAAACGAAATAATTATTTTATGCATGTATTAAGTTTTAGCTTGTTTTAATAAAGCCAACATAATGAATTAAGAAAATATCCACAAGGCTTATTATTATGTGTTTATAAAACACTCAACAAACACACCAAACCACACTTCACTTCACTTGACTTCACTCCACCATGTCTCTCTCCCACTTAATTACCACCCTCTTCATCCTTTTTTCCACAACAATCCATGCCACGTCATCATCATCACCAGATCCACTATCCCTCAAAACCTACATCTTCAGAGTAGACACATCATCAAAACCCTCCATTTTCCCAACCCACTACCACTGGTACACTTCTTCAGACTTCACCCAAACACCCTCTACGATTCTTCACATATACGACACTGTTTTCCATGGGTTCTCAGCTTCACTCACTGCCTCAGAGTTTAACTCTGTATCCAAACACCCCTCTGTTTTAGCTTCTTTTGAAGATAAGAAAAGAGAACTACATACTACAAGGTCGCCTCAGTTTGTGGGGCTGCGTAATCAGCGTGGGTTGTGGTCGGATTCTGACTATGGAAGTGATGTCATCGTTGGTGTTTTTGATACAGGTGAGTGGGTGGGTCCCACATCAGTTTTTGTTTCAGGGTGTCTGTTTAAGGTTATGTTTTCGGCTTATGTTTCGTGAGCTCACTTTATGTGGCTTATACAGTATAAAGTTATTGTGATATGATAAGCTTGTATAAGCCGAAAAGTTTAAGAGAAAAAATGAGCTTATGTTTTGTAAGCTTACTTTATGCGGCTTATTTTGAAAATTTTCGGCTTTTATGAGCTTATTATGATATGATAAGCTTGTATAAGCTGAAAAGTTTAAGCCTCACGTTTTGTGGCTTATTTCGAGATTTTTCGGCTTATATAAGCTTATTATGACATGATAAGCTTATAGAAGCAGAAAAGTTTAAGCCACAAAAACCGAGACTGTGAAACATAATCGGAAAATCACATAAGTCAAAATAAGCTGAAAATGCAACTGACATCTATGGACTTGAATTATACAAGTCGAAGTAAGCTGAAAAAATGGGCTTATAAAATATAAGCAAACACGCCCTCGGTAAAATATAAGCCGAATTCAAATAAGCTAATAAGCTTAAAATGCATCTGATCAATGTTTCCGTCCCTGCAGGTATATGGCCCGAGAGGAGGAGTTTTTCGGACTTGAATTTAGGACCTGTGCCGAAGAGATGGAAAGGAGTGTGTCAAGTAGGAGTTAAGTTTAGTGAAAAGAATTGTAATAGGAAAATTGTTGGAGCGAGGTATTTTTTAAAAGGACATGAATCCGCCTCGGGTGGATTCGGGATTGGACTCGGCGGTGCTATTAACGACACTGTCGAGTTTAGGTCAGCGCGTGACGCTGATGGACATGGGACGCATACTGCGTCCACTGCTGCGGGGAGATATGTTTTTAAGGCTAGTATGGCTGGCTATGCTTCAGGTTAGTTGGCCCAAGTACAACTTATTTTTACGGCTTGTATGATTTATTATGACATAAGAAACTTGGATAAGCACATAAGTCGAAAGTTGATTAGCTCACAAGCTCACAAACAAGCTTAAACAAACACTCTCTAAACTTATTTCTTTTTTGTCGTATGAGCTTATGTCTTTTTTGCCTATGTTTCGTAAGCTTTTTTTAGGCTTATTTCAAGACCTACTGTCTTAAATAAGCTTACTATCCATAATAAACTTGTATGAGTTTATAAGTTTTAAAATAACCTGGAGAAATAGCTTATGAACTATAACCGAGATCACATGAGCGATAAGCTCAAAAATTAGCTTAAATAATGACCAGTATAATTATTTGATCGATAAAACATACTAATAATACCTATGGGGATTTTGCTGTTTAACAGGTATAGCTAAAGGAGTTGCACCAAAGGCAAGGCTAGCAATCTACAAAGTTTGTTGGAAGAATTCGGGTTGTTTCGATAGCGATATACTCGCGGCATTTGACGCCGCGGTAAATGACGGAGTTGATGTTATTTCAATTTCAATAGGAGGTGGGGACGGGATATCATCGCCTTATTATTTAGATCCAATTGCTATCGGAGCATATGGAGCTGTTTCTAGAGGTGTTTTTGTTTCGTCGAGTGCAGGAAATGACGGGCCGAATGGAATGTCAGTTACAAATTTAGCGCCCTGGATTACGACTGTAGGTGCGGGGACAATTGACAGGAAT
The DNA here is from genome assembly GCA_026074375.1 of Tanacetum coccineum. Lineage (NCBI taxonomy): Eukaryota > Viridiplantae > Streptophyta > Magnoliopsida > Asterales > Asteraceae > Tanacetum > Tanacetum coccineum. The sequence goes on from BQNB010079301.1 coordinate 12,683, forward strand.
TTCCCTGCTGAGGTAGTTTTAGGGGATGGTAGGCAACTTGCTGGTGTATCGTTATACGCTGGACCAGCAATTAGCGGAAAAAAGTATCCGCTAATTTACCCCGGGAAATCCGGTGTGCTGTCCGCGGCTTTATGTATGGAGAATGCTTTGGATGCTAGTGCTGTAAGGGGTAAAATAGTAATTTGTGATAGAGGTAGTAGTCCTCGAGTTGCTAAGGGTTTGGTTGTCAAAAAAGCGGGTGGTGTTGGTATGATTTTGTCTAATGGTGTTACCAACGGTGAAGGGTTAGTAGGTGATGCGCATTTGATTCCGGCTTGTTCTGTTGGTTCGGATGAAGGTGATAAGATTAAGGCGTATGCGGCTACAGGGCGAGCTACGGCTACCATTAATTTCAAGGGGACGGTGTTAGGGATTAAGCCTGCGCCTGTTGTGGCGTCTTTTTCGGGTAGAGGACCAAATGGGATGAATCCGGAGATATTGAAACCGGATTTGATTGCTCCCGGGGTTAATATTTTGGCGGCGTGGACGGATGCAGTTGGGCCGACGGGTTTGGAATCAGATAGTAGGAAAACCGAGTTTAATATACTTTCGGGTACTTCTATGTCATGCCCTCATGTGAGTGGTGCGGCTGCATTGTTGAAATCGGCTCATCCTGATTGGTCTCCTGCTGCTATCAAGTCCGCGATTATGACTACTGCTAGTACCGTGAATAAACAGCTTGAACCAATGACGGATGAGTCAACAGGAAACGCGACTACACCTTATGATTTTGGCGCTGGTCATTTGAACCTTGATCTAGCGATGGATCCAGGTCTTGTGTATGATCTGAGGAATGAAGATTATGTTAGTTTCTTGTGTTCAATCGGGTATGGTGCAAAGACAATCCAGGTGATCACTCGATCACCGGCTGCTTGTCCTATGAGAAGGAAACCAGTTCCTGAAAACTTGAATTACCCTTCCATTGCTGCGTTGTTTTCGACCGGGAAAAAGGGGGTTTTAAGGAAGACTTTGATTAGGAGAGTAAGGAATGTTGGTGAAGTTAATTCAGTTTATACAGTTAAGGTTCAGGCACCAAAGGGTGTTATGATATCGGTGAGGCCTGGAAAGTTGGTTTTCTCCGATAAGGTGAGGGAATTGAGTTACTACGTGACTGTGAAGATTGACGGGACGAGTGTAGTGATGGGTGATTCTGGTGCTGTGTTTGGGTCGCTTTCGTGGGTTGATGGAAAGCATGTGGTTCGAAGTCCTATTGTAGTGACACAGTTAGACCCGTTGTAGTTTGCTCTTCCGAAAAGCGCTCAGGTATGCAATGATCAACGGAACCCTGTACAAGAAATCCTTTTTGGGTCCATGGCTCCGGTGCGTTGGACCACTCCAAGCAAACTATGTCCTAAGAGAGATACATGAGGGGTCATGCAGTATGCATTCTGGCCCTAGATCTGTGGTTGCCAAAGTAATCCAAACAGGATATTACTGGCCGACAATGCACATGGACGCAAGGAACTTGATAAGGGAATGCAATGACTGTCAAATACACCGTCCCGTCCCAAAAAATCCGCAGCAGAACTTGACCCCCATCACGTCCCCCGTGGCCATTTTTATAATGGGGAGAGACATAAGCCTGCAACCCTCCGGAAGGGACCAACTAAAGTCCAAAGTTTTTAATCGTCGCTATTGATTACTTCACTAAATGGATTGAAGCAAAGGCCGTCATAACAATCACCGGTAATCAAGTGAAAAAGTTTGTATGGGACAACATTGTCTGTAGGTTCGGCCTACCGGGGGAGATCATATCAGACAATGAAAAGCAGTTCCGCGATAATCCATTCAAAGATGGTGTAGAAACTGTTGCACCGCCAATTGCTCGCTTCCGTGAAACATCTGCAAGCAAATGGTCTAGTTGAGAGAGCAAACAGAAGCCTAGGAGAAGGAATAAAGGCCAGGCTTGATGAAAGAAGCAAGGATTGGATAGAAGAACTTCCGCATGTCCTATGGCTACTACCGACAAAGATCAAGACAAGTAACGGGAAACACCATCTCGTTGACATAACGGCAACGAAAGCTTTCATCGGCTGAGGAGATAGGCTGCCAACACTTCGAACCGCGGAGGTGGATCAAGCCAGTAACAACGAAGCTTTGGGAATCAACTTAGACCTAATAGAAGAAAGAAGGGAGCAAGCAGCCATACAAGAAGCAAAAAGCAAGCAAAAGATGGAAAAATATTACAACTCAAGAGTCCGCGGAACGAGCTTCAAACCGGGCGAAATGGTCTACCGCAGCAATGAAGCAAGTCATGCCAAGGATGGAGGTAAACTCGGACCCAAGTGGGAGGGACCATATGAAGTTAAAGAGTCGCTTGGAAAGGGAGCTTACAAACTAAAAGACCGCAAAGGAAATGACATGCCGAGGACATGGAACATTTGTAATCTCAAAAAATGTTATATACACGAAATGTAAGAATTCGCCCGGCACATGATGCTCCGGAGGGCAATATCTGTATTTTTTCGCATCTTGTAATATTTTGAATTTCAAATGAAAAAGTGGGGATTAGCTACCCTCACAAGTTTTAAATTTTAAATTATCTTTACTTTGCAAAGTTATATTAATTGTTGAAACATGCATGCAAGGAGCCATGCTCCACAAAAATATTATCCCGTATAATAAAGGTTGAGCAACCTCAAAATTAGCTCAGGCACGTAAGAGGTATTGCAAGCCCGGCGCCGGGAGAATAACCCACAAATATTCATAAGACTATCTATCTACGAACGTACACCGGTAATAGACAAAGATAGCAAACATAACACCAAAAAGCGTGTTAGGTACGGACCTAAACAAATCCGCACGAATAAGATATTAAACTTACAAAGTTAATGTCAATATACAACAAAGCCACAATGGCCACATACGGCCACGGCATACATTCCTAAGTCTAAAGATATCACAAGTGATGTAAAAAGATAGCAACGAACATTTATATACAACGGATATATCCAAAAAATTGTTGTGAAATCGGTTACAAGAAGAATACCGCAACAAAAAGGCCACATCCGGCCGCGGTACACACCATAAAAAGATGAACTGTAAGTAACCATAATATTGTAATTACAAAAGAAGCCGCGAGGTCACATATGACCGCGGAGGAAAAGCAAATACACTCATAAAACAGCATCCCTAGCCTCGTCATCCAATTGGGAAAAAGTGAGGTCACCCCCGGCTGAGGAATCAATCTTTCCTTCACGTTCTAACCCAGAGGTAGTGTTCTCCGGAACCACATCCGCTGGGTCAGGGTTGTCGTAATCCTCTACGGAAATATCCCGGAATCTTTCTTGGACTTCAACAAAGGAATCAAGGGAAAATCCGCTTCTTCAAGAGCTCTTACCGCATCAAAATAGTTGTTCTTGGCGGTCTCAGGATTGTATGCCACGACGGCGGAAAGTGGAGTTCCAGCAATTCCATGTTCATGTCCGGCCGCCAAACCCTCTTGCATACCATAATCCACGGCTCGGCCTAAAGCATACACAAAATTTCCTTGGTACACGTGGATTATCACAAACATTTAACCATAGCAAGTTCCATCCCGTAGGTCAGCAGCCATCTTCGTCCAGCTAGAGCAGTCAGGTAAGCAGGGTAAAATTCTCCCTCTAGACGACCGGACACATCCATCACGTGTGCCTCAAGATCGGCTACACGATTGTACAACTCCTGAGCTTCTTCCTGCTGGGCTTCCATCTTCTCTTTAAAATCACGAAAAGCGGAATGAAGAGTAGAAACCTGCAAGAAAGGGATGTTAATTAAAAAAAAAAAAAGAAAGAAAAAACCCCGTAAGAACGGGTAAGTCATACCTCAGAGGCAAGTCCATCTCTCTCGGAGGACAAGGAAGAAATCAAGCTCCTGGCCTCATCACAGGCAGCTTGAGAGTCATCAAGGGCAGATTTGAGATATGAAGCACGAGAATCAAGGAGGGCGATGTCAGTGTCCTTCTGTGAAACAACATTCTTTAGAACCGACACCTCCGCGCTCAAAAGGGATTTATCCGCAGCCAAAGCGGAAACCTGATCACGGAGACGAGGAACCTCCGCGGACTCCGTCTCCTTCTCCTGCAGCAAGGACTTCAGCCTAGCAATCTCAGCATCCTTTTCCCTAAGAAGAACCCCCCAAGCATCATACTTACCTCGAAGCTTCTCTTTAAGTTCCAGCTCATGTTCAGCACGGGATCTCACCTCCGACCCAAGACATATCTGTCGCGCCGCTCCCACATAAACATCCTCAAAAAAAAAAAAACAATTGAATCATAATCCATGTTGCGGTTTGTGGAGAAAAAGCGGGGGGAGCGACTACGATCAACCAGTTCGACAAGAAAAGCCGTCATCTAGCAGAGAGTCGTTGGTTATATTCCAGCGAGGAATATACCAACGCTTGGCATCTTCAGAATTCAAGACGGCCGTCTCATAAAATGAGTCAGTCGACTCCTCTGACGTCTCCGGCTAGGAAGACCCGCCCACGCACGACGTGGGAAAAACAAGCGTCTTGCCCCGGCTAGAAGTCACAATATCAGCAGTAGTGTACACGGGGGCATCCGCAGCACAGGAACTAGCAAAAAATAATGTTAAGTACATGTACAGAAAAAAATCAAAGAAAAATGGCAAGCACGAATGTACCTCGACACGGTAATATGGGTGGGGATGTCCGCTGGAGAAGAAGCCCCTAATGAAAGGGAGCTTTCCGGGAGGGACTGCCTCAGACTAGCAAGCGACTTCCCACCACCTGTCCAGAAGCAGGCAGGATGATCTATCCTCAGTCTTTTAGCAGGAAGAGGGTCGCTTCGCTTTAACAACTTCTTTCTCTTGGCCTTCTCCGGCTGCCTCTGAGCAACATCTTTCTCAGCCAGAGTCACATCACATTCCGGGTCTGTTGGATTCCGAAATGCCCTTTCCCGGAATAACAATTCTCTTCAACAACATTCCTTCAACAGAAGGAGCATAAACCTCAGCACTCAACGCCAAGCCACTACCGCTTGTTGATGTTGTTTGCAGCAGGAGCATCCAGGGAAACGAAACAATGCTTTATACTATCAAACAACGTCACTTGCTCCTCCCCTTTCTGAACTTCTACCGCTTGCACCTTCCGGGGGTCAGCGGTCCTGATATAGTCAAGCAAGCCCATGTCTGCAAAATAAAAATCAAGACTAAACACCTTACAAAAAAAAAACATAAAAGCATTCCCATAAAGGCTAAGTATTTTCACCCACCCGTTCTATCAGGTCCCTCAAAAGCTGGATAAGTATTTTCACCAAATGGATAGTAAGGACTTAAACCCACAAGAGCTAAGAAGCATTCCGGATACCGCCGGAAGGGAGCTTTGTTAGAAGAAAGGACCTGAACAGCTTGTTCTTGACGAGCAGTAAGATGGGGAGCCGGATCCTTCTCCAACACGCCCCCAGTATACAAAGGAACGGAGATAGGAAACACTCGGGAATCAACCCAGAAAAAATGGTCCGCCCAGTTCTTAATAGAATCCGGAGGCTTCGAGAGACAAGAAGGAGCCGATAGGGAACGTTTCGCAAACGAAAACAATCCGTCACTATACATACGCATATAAAACGCACGAAAAATAGCTACCGACGGACCAAGATCAAGTACGCGCGTCAAAACCTCGAAGTGAGATATACGAGCAGCACCAAAGGGGGATAGTTGAGAAATATGTATACGGAAATATTTGAGGACGGATATAAAAAACTTGGTAAGAGAAATCCTATAGCCACAGTAATCAAATAACCTAGTATAGACACCCACTTTACCCTCAGGAAATTAGGTGATAGTCCTATCCCGCCCCGGTGCGGTAGGATGAACTTCATCAGGAATATAATAACTATTGCAAAAGCTCTCTACCATTTCTCGGGTCATAATAGAATGTTTATTAGCCATTTTGAAGAAAAACCAAGATAAATGCTAACCTGAATCTCGAAAAACTAAAAACGAGGAAAGTGACGCACGAGGAGTAAGAGGTAAAAGCTAAGAAATTAACAATGGAGGTGGAAAGATTTCGAGAAAAGAAAAAGCAGTAAAAACAAGGGATATTTATACCTTGGGATAGTTACTCCTACCGATACTGGGATGACGCCACGTGTGTGCCACTTGCCTAATCGACGATAGAAAAGCGCATGGAAACTGGTGAAAAGCTGTCACAAGTCAGAAGGTAAAAGGACAGCAACGCTCCACGTAATTGAAGCGTCACCAACTCAGAAGACGTACAGCACAAAAACAGAACGCAAGGAGGAAATAAAGTAGAAGTCTAGCATTGATCACCGCACGCAGGAAATAGCCCACGGGCAATATCATACTAGACTGGGGGGACTTGATGACGTATAATGGGTATACCAAGCCACTGGGCTTGGGCCACATTATCACTTGGGCTTTATGGCTAAACCTATCAATAATAGGCCATGGTAAAGCCCAATCTCGCGTGGGCTTCGGCCCCGAACCTAGCGATCCGTCCGCGGATCCACTTGTAGACGATCCGTCCGCGGATCCACCTATAAGACGATCCGTCCGCAGAACATCTGCGTCCGTTCAACACGATTGTCGCGGACCCTTGCCCGACAAGGGACCCACTCCGGCCACTACTAAAGTAACCAAAATACTAGGAAACCCTAGTACTAGACACCTATAAATAGGGGTCACAATACATCCCAAAAGGTACACAATTATTCTTATTCTATCTGACACATACTCTGACAATATGAATACTTACTCTCACGCCGGAGTCTAATCGTGGGGTCCGTCCCCACGGTAAGGCTAACGGTTTACTTTTAATTGTGCAGAAAATCATCACTTCTCTTGCTCTAGTACAAGATCCATCATTCAAGTCACTTGGAGGCCCGGCCCGACAAGAGACTTCCAGCACTTCGCTAACCCGACACGAATTTTGTACTAACATCGAGTGTGCGAAAAGTAGCATCAAAGACCCAGTTTCTATGCCCAGAGACCATTCTGTTATGTATACTATTTTACTTTGTTTTTTAAAACATGTGTGTATTTATGATCTGTTATATATATTTATTTTAATCTCCAGAACGTGTGTCTATATTTGTGTCCTTTCGTGCTACATCATCATAGTAACGTGTTTTTTATCGGGCTAATCCATAACCCTCTTAAGCTAAGAATGGTATGATACCTTTTTATGGACCAGCAATAAACCGTATATCATATATATAGATTATATAGCAAGGTCCTGATGAGAAGATTGCATACTATGAAGATTATTGCTGTTTATTACCAGCGCAATTTTTATTAAAGACGTCATGTTCCATGTCGTTATATTTGTAGAGGCTATTATGTGATTATCATGCATATAAGGATTGAATTTGACCAATTCTTGGCATTCCAAAAGATTAGTAAATACTTACTGTATTAAATAGCCGGCTCAAGACTACTTCCTTATCAAAACAAACTTGCTAGCTATAATTCTAAGACAGAATGTTGGACGGCACTGTTAGACTATGAAAACCCCGTAGGTATGATTTATTATTGAGCCACAATATATGGAGTGGAAGCATAAGCAAACCCTAATGGACCATAACCCACAAGTCGGGCTTGGGCCTAATTATCTACTACTATGAAAACCCGTAGGTATGATTTATTATTGAGCCACAATATATGGAGTGGAAGCATAAGCAAACCCTAATGGACCATAACCCACAAGTCGGGCTTAGGCCTAATTATCTACTAATAGGCACTTCCATAAAAATAATACTATCTCAATATGATGATAGACATAAAAAAAAATATTCAATGAACAACAGAATCTAGAGCCATATATATATATATATATATATATATAGGGGACCGTTCTTTGCAGAACCACTTTTTTGTACAGAACCTACAGAACCACTTTGAACCAATAAAAATTTAGTGTATTATTAATTGTTTTTTTTATTCAAAAGGGTATAATAGTCAAAATACATTTTAATTTTTCTTTTTTTATTTTTTCAATTTAAAAACGTTTTTTAATTACCTTGATTTTCAGAATTTTTATTTTAATTTTTACTTTTTTCGCTATACATTTATTCAAAAATTAAGGTGCATATATATTTTTTTTAAGATCTTAAATTCACATATATTTTTTGCATAGAATTGTTTAGACATCAAAAAAAATTAAATGGTAATGACACATATGTTTATGGTTTATATTTTTTTATATTTGAAATTTATGACAAAAAACAAAAACATAGAAATGTAAACTCTAAAATTTAAAACAAACCAAAACATAAATAGTGGAGTATACAAATAGTTGATATAAAATGATATACAATTCAATACAAATATGTCTTGTTAAAAGAAAATGTGCACGTCATCCAAAAACATAGATGCACTCTTCAAAGAACATATATGCACACTTCATTTTTCTCATCCAATTCTTTGAAACGTATCAACGCCATTCCAAAAACATATGTGCACGTTGCGCTTTTTCGTCGAATTCATTAGAACTTATGAGTACTCTTAAAAACATATATGCACGCTGCGCTTTCTCGTCCAATTCATTAGAACATACGTGTCCGTTTACCAAAAACATATATGCACGCTACAATTTTTTGTGAACATCTCATCATCTTGCTTTAACTGCACATTGAAAAAAACATTATTAATGTCACTCAAAAAATGTTTTTCAGAAAATATTATATAACAGTAGTAATTTTAAATTAGACTAGTTCAATATTAAACATAACTGGCTATGATCCATTCCACAGTCAGATTTTAAAAATCAGATCATGAAAAAAGGATAGCGAATAAAATCACCAAATAATGTCAACCTAATATAATATTACAAGACTTTGAAAATTTGTAGTATTCCTAGGTTGCTAATAATCTGCACAACAAATAATGTGTATACACATAATAGAATTAAAGAATGACTCATTCATATTAAGTTACTCCGTGTTCTGGTTAACAAAACACCATACAAGGTCATATAATAAAACGTAATTTTGTTTTTTATTTCGAAAATCTCATCATATCAAAAACCAATTATGTTAGATCGAAGCAGAATTTCAAAAAACAACAGCTTTCCATTATACAAATATTATACCCAGAAAGAGTTATAACTCCATTATCCAACCCGATTTGTTATTGAAACTGTTGTTGAAAATAACCATAAAAGTAAAAACAATCAAAACTGACGTTGTATATAATTGTCCCGTCTCTAAACTCCGAACGCACCGAAATACAAGTGTTAAATGAGGTCCTAAATAATCAAACCTGGTCGTCTTCTCGGAACGATATCCAAACCTCCGCATCAATGAAATATGCTAAGCTCGTTACACGCTTTCCATAACTGCTTATTTTTGTATTATATAGAGTTCAAATTTTTGTTGACGAAATTAGTATTAATCAAATGATAAATTTCATATGATGCTAGATCTAGAAGATTTAACAAAGAAAAAGGGAGGCGGCAGATAAAGAACATGGGGAGAAAGTGGTTAACCTAAATTTGTCCTATTTTATTGGAGAGGTTATAAAAAAATGTGACAATTTTTTAGCAACTAATAATTTCGAATTTCCAATACTACCCTTTACTAACTAATTTTATTTTAACTAACACACTTTTAGTTTACTATAATTACACTAATGGCACAAGTAATCTCATCCATTGGTTAAATGATCTAATGGTTTAATATTGGTTCTGCAGGTTCTGTACAAAAAAATGGTTCTGCAAAGAAAACCACACTATATATATATATATATATATATATGGAGCCACAAAACAGTTTTATTCACCATCAAAACCATCTCATTTCAGTTCCCATTCAGAAAAACAAAGACAGATGTCGAACAAACTCATCCTTTTGAGCATTTTAGCTTTAACTTTTGGCTGCCTTGCTTTAGCATATGAACCTGCACCCCTCCAAGATTTTTGTGTAGCTGATCCTAGCAGCTCAGGTATACTTTTTAACAATTTTAATCATTGATACACATCTCTTTAGTGTTTCTAACTAAATTTAAGTATAGAATGTGTTTGATTTAACGGGACATTGTACTTAATGTGCAGCTAAACTAAATGGTGTAGCATGCAAGAACCCAATGCAGGTTACAGCAGATGATTTCTTCTTCAGTGGCCTCCACCTCAGGGGTAACACATCAAACGCTGTGGGATCAAGGGTGACCCCAGTGTTTGCGACTCAGTTAACTGGTCTAAACACTTTGGGCATCTCAATGGTTCGGATTGACTACGCACCATGGGGACTCAATCCTCCTCACACCCACCCAAGAGCCACTGAAATCCTTACAGTTCTTGAAGGGACGCTACAAGTCGGATTTGTTACTTCCAACCCCGATAACCGTCATGTCTCTAAAGTACTGAAAAAGGGTGATGTGTTTGTGTTCCCAGTAGGACTTGTTCATTACCAGCGCAATGTGGGTAACGGAAATGCAGTGGTTATTGCTGCATTGAGCAGTCAAAACCCAGGTGCCATAACAATCGCAAACGCAGTTTTTGGCGCAAATCCTCCAATTCCAAGTGATATTCTAGCCAAGGCATTCCAAGTGGATAACAGTTTGGTGGATCAGCTACAAGCAAAGTTCTAAAGTTACAAAAAAATCTGAGTGGAAAAACTTAGAAATGGCATCTGTGTGATTGTTTGGCTTTCATTCTAAATTAATTCTGTGCATTTTATTTGTTAAGTTCTAATTGATGTGTTTTGCAATGATAAGTTTATTTGTTATTTATGGACAGTGTCCCAAATTTTAGCTTGTGCAGTATGATGATTTGATATATAAATAGTTGATTTTACCCTTTAATATAATTATCACAATAAAACCTAAGAAGAATTACAATTATAATTTCTAGATGGATAATAGCAAGGAAATATAATTGTGTTTAGTTTCAACCTAAAATTAGAACACATAATATAACTTATCCAATTGTTATTATAACTTGAGACTAACTAGAAAATTTTAGAATATTAATACTTTCTACCCTCATGAAAAGTTATTTATGCTCAATACAAATTTGTTTTTATGCTTATAAGTGTGTTTATAGTTTCGCAAAACGTGCTAAATGGGTCATACTACAGAAATTTAGCTGGTTTCACCTAGTTGGCGCGCTCTTCATTACACGCTTGCTAGTTTGAGAAATTATCAACATACAATAAGGTATGTGGTAAGATAGTCCATATCTAAGACACCACAAAACGATCAATGAAACTAGACTGTGCTAAAATATACTCCCGCATCCAGGGAGGCCATCGTGCAATAACATATTTAATCTTTTGTTTTTGGTGACTAAATCGACTTACGAACATTTCCAAGTGTCACATTCAAGATGAAGATTATATTATATAAGCTATATATTTTGCTCACATTATTGTACGCGTATTAACAGTTATATAAAGCCAAAAAAGTTCTCTAACACTATTTAAACAAAAGAAACAGACATAAAAGCAAGCAAATTAAAAAGGTACGTGGGAGACATCATAAGGATTCCTAATATAAAATGATCCCACCACATACCCGTTATTTTTTCTATAATTATTGCAGCATGGGCAACATAAGTTTATGAATCATGAACCTCAAATGAACTACAAGCAATTCTTGAATATTTTTTTCAGATTTGAATTAGATAATGAAGTCATGAAAGTAATCGATTAGGCAAGAACTTTAACAAGACACGATCCATGAGCTTTTCTGCATCTCTTTCTTCTATGCTTACTATATAAATATACTACAAATGGAACTACTTTATCATCACGTCATCCAGCCAGTAATCTATTTTCTTTCAGACTCTTATCATCATTCTTCCAAAATCCATGGCAGCACCTTTTATCTTCTTCGTTTTGCTAGAAATAGTCAGCCTCTCTATAGGTGTCTATTCATACGAGCCTGCGCCAATGCAAGATTTTTGTGTTGCGGATCCGACCAACTTAGGTATGCTCGTCTATGTCTATTTTCTGTGTAATAATTATTTAACTTTTATCTAATACTTAATATCAACTTTTTTGTTTAGCTGCTGTTAGAGTGAACGGTATGGCTTGCAAGAACCCAACTTTCGTTCAAGCCGAAGATTTCTTCTACAGTGGGCTCCACATTTCGGGAGACACAAGAAATAATTACGGGTATCGAGTCACCCCTGTAACTGTATACCAGATACCCGGACTTAACACTCTCGGGCTGTCAATGATCCGAATTGACTATGCACTATGGGGAGCTAACCCACCACACACTCACCCTCGAGCAACCGAAATACTCAGTCTTTGCGGAGAAGGAACCTTCAATTGCGATTCAATTACGTCCAGACCCACAAAACCGACTCATTACAAAAGTCCTTCAGCGTGGTGATGTATTTGTGTTTCCTGTTGGACTTGTTCATTTCCAAAGAAATATGGGCCATTCGAATGCAAGTGCAATAGCTGCATTGAGTAGTCAAAATCCTGGGGTTATTAGCATCACAAACACGATATTTGGTCCAATCCCGCCACTTTCTACTGAGCGTCTGGCGCACACATTTCATGTTGATAACAAAACAGTGAACCGAATGAAAAGGAAGTCATCGTCGATACATGAGTGAAACTTGGGAGGTTGTGTTTATGCGTTCATTTTTCTAAAATTGATTATGGAATCTGGGCATTCTCACTCGTGGAGATACTAACCCTACAAGTATAAATATGATAACGAGGTTTAGAAGGTTTGTTACCCTACAAGGCTACAAGTATAATAATAAATTTTGATACAGTTACTTATCTTATACGCGCTAATTGCATATAAATAACTTTGAAAGGAACCAACTTTCAAAATTCTAATTGAAGGTAGTAACTGGCTGAAATGATGATGAGGTAGATGACATGTGGTAGCTTTTGTCCACGTTGACTATTTATCAACATGTGCTACAAGGAACCTTGAAACCGGTTATCGTCAATTATTGCCTTGCATAAAATCAAATCTCAACTATAACTGTTTTCGGACCTAATGTAAGTTTGTTTCCCAAAACACAGATCAAACCAACCACCTATCCTATTAGCACGTATTATTATATGGTAGTAGATATCAGGATCTTCCATCCTTATTTAAACATCAATCAAAACAGTATTTTTGAAGGTTAATTGCTTAAAAATGTATCATACTTGTCACTTTTTGTTATTGTGTGTGCTAAACTCTTTTTTTCGTTAGCTGTAAAGTTCAGTATAACACATGAGGCTCTTCAAAATGCTTCAGCGTATAAAGTATAACACATATGTAGCTTAAAGGCGCTTTGCTTTGTACCATATACCACATAAGCACTTCCATATGCTTACATGAGAACTTAAGATCTCTAATTGGCGTAAAGCAATGTACATGTAGTATCAACGCACAAGTAATTTACACTACAACATAATGTTAACTTAGGGTCGACATTTTCGACCCTAAGACACAAAGGGTGTCGTCCCTTAGTGTCTTGGGACGACAATGTCGACCCAAGAACATCGTCCCAACCATCTCGTCTCTAAATTCTATGGGACGACTTTTTTCTTTGTGCTTTGGGACGACAGTGGGACCCACGCTACTTTATGAGAAAAGTTTGACTTAGCTTAGGGACGACATATTCATTTATACTATGGGACGACATTGTCGTCCCAAGATGATTATAATAATTTTAATTTATAAATTTATAAATTATTTATATATTAATTATATAAAAAGAAAATACACGTGGGTATTCCACTCAACCTTGGGACGACATATTACTTATTCTTAGGGTCGACATTGTCGTCCCTAAGACTCAACCTTAGGGACGACATATTACTTTATACTTAGGGTCGACATTGTCGTCCCTAAGGTATATAAAGTAAATATATAAACCTGGGAATGGGCATGCTTTGGGACGACACACTTTAACTTTGGGACGACATTTGTGTATACTTTGGGACGACAATGTCGTCCCTAAGGTGTACCTGGGCAAAAAAAAAATGCAGGTTTCCAGGTTTTCCAGATTTTTTCCGGAATTATTTCCGGAAAAAATCTACATTTTAAAATCCAGAATTCGGCAAATCCACAATACTATAAAATAACAAATCACTAAACATTACATTACCGCAAATCCACGATACGATATATTACCATAATACGATAACAAGTCTTAAAGTTATTACAAATCTCAAAATACATGTCCAAGTTTCACAAATAGTCATCATCACAAACTTAACATGTCTAAAATTTATTACACAAACTAAGATCATTCCTCATTACCATCCGTACCTTCCTCCTCCTCCTCATTCTCCTCCGAATAGTCACCATCATTCGTACCTTCGTTGCCCTCCTCCTCTTCCTCCTCCTCCCCTGATGCGCCCTCGTCATTGTTTGCAAGACTATTATCTCGAGCCAATTCGTCCAAGGTCCGCGAATCGGTCATATGAGGATTCATAACAAGGTTGTAGAAGGAACGTTGGGCTGGATCATTAGAGCTAGAGGCGATACCCTGGGTGGAGTTGTAAACGGGATGGTAACAGTTGTTGAAGGTGTTATTGTTGACGGGAGGTATAGGAAATGGCTCGTTGTAGGAAGGTTGAGGAAATGAGCCGGGGTAGGGAGGTTGAGGAAATGGGCCGGGGTAAGGAGGTTGGAGAGGTCGGAGAGGTTGATTAGTGGGAAAGGGAGGCTGGAGTAAGTGAGCCCACTCAGGGGCGTGGGGCATACTAGGACCGGGTGGAGGTGGTGGTACAAGATTAAAATCATGAGGGCTAAATGGGCGAGCATAGTTTGGTGAGTTGTAATGGCCAAAAAACGTACCTAGGGTTCCATAGAGCGTCTGAGTATTTTGGTACGCTGCAGTAGACCATTGGCTCGACGCGTCAGCCTTTAAAGAAGCCAAATACGCTCGTTGTTGAGCCTCCTCAACTTGCTTTCTTAGCAACTCATTTTCTTGCTCTTTTTGTCTCAGTATCTGAGTCATTTCATCCCGAGTCAGAACATCTGCAAATACCTTATTTGGGTGCTTGCGCGAAGTTGAGCCACTGCCCGGTAGCTTCCTGCCCATGCCCGACATGTTCTGTCGATTCTCACTAGGAACGACTTGATCCAAGATTTGTTGATCGGTCATGAACGGGATGACTCCGCCTCTAACCTGATCTTGCATGGCCTTCATTTGCAACTGAGAAAGAAAAATAGAAAAAGAAAGAAAAAAGGTTAAAAAGAAATAAAATAAGTTATTAAAGAATGTAACGAGTTAAATTACTTACGTATCTCTGCTTGTTTTCTTTGGATTTCCATCGGCCAGACTTTGGTTCTGAGTGCGTCTTCCTCCACGTCTCAATTAGGTCCTCGTAATGCCCGTGCTCGACTTTCTATACAATATCAAGTAAATTAATAACGAGCTATAAACAAACAATATAAACACCTGTAACATATCACAAAAATTATAAAGAGTCTTACATATTCGTTCCTCCCTTGGGCAAATGATTTTTTTCCTTGATGGGTTGGTATGGTGTTCTTCGCGCGGTTAGCAGCATTCACCGCGCTTCTCGCCACCTGATCCGGATGGGAAAACCAGTCAACCAGCTCGTTCCACTCCTCTTGGGTTCTGCCTTCCCACACACTCGGCGGCGGCAGATGATTCTTTGCCACCTCTGCTGAAGGATATCTTGTGAAATGGTTAGCCTTGATCCTGTTCTTGGCTTTGCGCCAAAGCACCCTCAGTTTAAGTTCCAACCCAAGCTTTACCCGATCCCCCACCGTGTATACATTATCGCCAACAACCACTTTCTCCTGATTGGCATACCAATGCGCAAGGTTGAAATAGCTCTACATATAAACAAATGCATTTAAATAAACAAATAATTTAAACATAACACACATATCTAAACGTCGATAACAATAAGAATAGAAGTAAAATAAACAATTAATACCTCAAGTGTAGGGTAAATATGGGCTTTAAACGCCTCTGGAATTTCTTCCCACTCGCAAGCAAGGGGAAGTGGCCGGATTGTTTCCCCCATAAGACTATTCAACATGCTTGCAAAATTTCCTAGAGGATGGAAGGTACCAAGATCGGCGTAATCAAAGCCAAGCTGCAAAGGTTGTTTGTTATTTTCTCTAAACGCCTTCCTTAAGGACGCATTTCCCGTCTCAAGACGCAGCATCGAACCTACAAAGATAAGTTATTGAGTCATGAAAATTCAAGTAAAAGAAATTAAAAAGAATCAGTGTTATAAAATAAAAATAAAAAAAATCACAATTTCTTACTTTGGCACTGGGCCGGTACGGGCCGGTTGGGCCGTCTGGGTGGACTACCACCAGCATCACCACCGTGTGATCTAGGAGCTACACACGCCATCTGTAAAATAACAAGTACAAGAACACACAATTTCGTGGACCAATTAATGCTAATATACAAATTCATATAAATATACACATTTTAACATATAAAAACAATTCCACTCAAATAAAAATTACACATTTAAACATATAAAAACAATTCCATTCAAATACAAAATTACACATTTAAACATATAAAAACAATTCCATTCAAAGAAAAATTACACATTTAAGCATATAATAATTGTTTCATTCAAACTACAACTTAAGATCAATTGTCATCGTCAGAATCATCGCTAGATAAAACTTCTTCAACATTAGTACTAGGGTTCACTTCATCATCATCAGACACTACAACATCATCATCATCAAGGACATGTGCAACGACATCATCTTCATTATTAATAAAATCAGCATTGTCTTCATTAGCATTAGCATTGTCATCATTAACTGGTGGGGCGTCCACTTCTGTCGATTGAGCATTTATACTCAAATCCGTATGCTCCAAATTAGTCAAACCAACAGACAGTGTAACATGTGATGAACTGCTACCATGTATAACATCTTGATCGGACTCTGCCACATCTCGATGATAAACATGTTCGACGACCTTCCAACCACGTGGTTGTCTAGCAAGGTCTTGAAGGTAGAATACTTATGTTGCTTGTGTCAACATTAAAGAAGTTTCTTTCATACACATCCACGGTGGTGTGTTGTATGTTGTTATTATGACCGGCCACATGCTGTAATTTTGACTCATCATGCCAAAAGGATTAAAACCATCAGCAGCCAACCCTAATGTTATGGTTATACGTTAGACGTTCAACGGACGAGACGATATGTTATGGTTATATGTTAGAGGTTCAACGGACGAGTCGATATGTTATGGTTACATGTTAGAGGTTCAATGGACGAGTCGATATGTTATGGTTATATGTTAGAGGTTCAACGGACGAGACGATATGTTATGGTTATATGTTAGAGGTTCAACGGACGAGTCGATATGTTATGGTTACATGTTAGAGGTTCAACGGACGAGTCGATATGTTATGGTTATACGTTAGACGTTCAATACGAGTCGATATGTCAGGTCTTTTACGACGTTATCTATTTTACTAATTATTTATTTTTCTTCCTCGTACGCGTTTAATAAACGAAGTCGTAAGAAAAATTTTATAAAAACATTTAGGGTTCTATATTATTAATAATTAAAATTAATATTAAAAAGAATAATAAATTAAAAATCATTCAAAATAGTTAGGGTTCTATATTATAGGTTCAATGTATGAGTCAGGTAACTATATTAGAGGTTCAACGTATGAGT
>BQNB010079302.1:0-30283 GCA_026074375.1 Tanacetum coccineum
GAATTCTTTTAGCATAGATTTATGTGTAACTAAACGCTTCATTATCGTTTTAATGTATATTACACTATATGTTTTCCTAATTTTTCATTCTTTTGCATTTTTTTATGATGCTAGCTATGAAACTAGTATATATATATATAGTAAGGATCCAGTGAGAAGTAAATTAAAATAAGAAGTGGTGAGAAGTGACTATAACCACACATTTGAGATGCAACGACTTGCATTAGATGCATTTTCATTTAGAGTAAAAGGTATGGCAACAGATGTATCTCGCCAAAGCCTACGTGGCTTCGCCACTTGATTTTTTTCGGTATCTCGTTGCCCAAATGAGTTAGATGACGACAAAATGGAAATTGAGTTAGCCGTTGGAAAAGTGAGGAGGAAATTATGGGTGGTGGGGCCAAAGTGAGAAGATAGGGATGCGTTATGAGTGAAAGGGTATTTTTGAGTGAGAGTGATATGCTGATGTGGCAGCCTGTGGGGCCCAAATGAGGAGATATATCATGTTACCATACCTTTTACTCCTAGATGCACCCCTTTGAGTTTCGAAAGTTATTTTGAAATGTAAATGGTGCAAATTGACTTTTATGATTTCGGCACATATAGAGGAACAAAATAAAAGAGAAATCATGAAATGCATCTAATATACGTATATGCATCTTATTAAAAGCTTAAAACACATTATGATGCATCTAAGATTATAGAGATGCATCTAATTTAGGTCGGTGCATCTCGGATATACGGTTATAGTTACTTTTCATTCTTCTTATTTTAAGAATCAAAAATGCTAATTCCTCTTACAAAAATGTCATACAAATCCTCCTATACACAGGATGCTGACACATGGCGGAACTGAAGATTTGGATTTGGAGAGAGAATAAGTGGAAAAAATATATATTATATGATTGTGTGTGTAGGAGGATACGTGGGTTAATTTTGTAGGAGGGTTTAGCAATGCTCTTTAAGAATACTTCTCATTATATATATATATATATATATATATATATATATATATATATAGTGAAGTGTTATATTGAGAACTCATTTTAGGTGCAGAACTTTACAGAACTATTCTAGACCAATCAGAATTTAATAAATTGTTTTCTATTTATTTAATTCAATTTATTATCTAGGGATATTTTGGGTATTTTAGATAAACATAGTTTTTTGTTAAATTTGAAACTCCTTATAATAAATGACACGATAATTAATGATATTGATTGTATTGATTGTAACTCCCTAAAATAAAAGATATCATTTATTCTTTCATAATTAATGATATTGATTGTATTCCCATATTTATTTTGTATTGATTGTACTCCTTAAAATAAATGATGCGATTTATTATATGATAATAAATTATAGCATTTATTCTTTGATAATAAATGACACAATTTACATACATGTTTTATAATAGTAGTTTCAATTAAAAGTGTTTTTTTTTAAACATGTATGTATTTTAATTTAGATACATGTATGTTTTTTATGAAACATGTATGTTTTTTCATTTTAGAACATATTTGTTCTTTTTAATTATGAAACATGAATGGTTTATAATAAGATAAACATGTATGTTTTATTTGTGAAACATTTATGTTTTATATGTGAAACATGTATGTTTCTTTATTTTGGAACATATTTGTTCTTTTTTTTATAAATCTTCATATTTTTTATAAATCTTCTTAAAATAAATGACATGATTTATTTTGTATTTGATTATATATCTAGATTTAGATTACACTCTTGAAACTCCCTAAAATAAAATATACGATTTATTTTGAAACTCCCTAAAATAAATTATATTGATTGTTTCATTCTTTGGTAATAAATGATATTGATTGTTTGATTTTGAAACTTCCAAAAATAAATGATATTGATTGTTTCATTATTTGGGAAGTAATTACGATTACACTTTTTTAATTATGTTTAATACCGATTATACCCTTATCTATACATTTTCAGCCAAATTTTAATTTCAATTATTTACATAAATGCCATCATGCATTAATGACCATTGATTAAATGATCTAATGGTCTAGATTGCTTTAAAATAGTTCTGTAAAGTTCTGCACATAAAATGAGTTCTCAATATATATATAATGTAGGGTAGGGTTATAATAAAAAGAAGTTTATAATAAAAAGGGTAAGATGATATCCTAGCCATTGGATCAAATTTTGTGAGATCAAAACTGGCGGTGGAGTTTTTGTAAATAAATAAAACTTCAGGGTCAGTTGTATAACAAGGTATTTTACGAATCATAAACTCAGATGGACAATACGACACCGTTTCTTATTTTTTTCATTTTCCCCCAAAAAATTTTACACACTTTCTCACTCTAAAAACTAACACAGATCTACTTCATCTCTAACCCTAAAGATTTCATTCCCAAAACTTAATCACATTCGTTAACTCATCGATGATTACTACATCTATTTGTAAGGGTTCGAATCACGATTCAAAAACCTTAATGCATCAACAATGGCGAAGACGAACCCAACGAATCTTAAAAGGCCTTGTAAGTTGATATACGATCTCTAATTTTGATAATGCATCGATTTGTTACTTTTTTTAACTAAAATCGTGTTTTTGTTGGATTGTGATGTAACCTACTTCATCAATGTAGAAAAAAATAGATACAAAACATGTGGTGGTATTATCATTGTATATTGTTTTATTTAATAAAATGAAAGAGATGGAATGTATATGTAGCTTTAACTTTATGTGTAGGTTTCGTACTCTTTAGTAATGATATACGTCAATGATTTTTTGCTCTGTTTTTTATTAACAAGTTGGGCAAGGTGAGCAGCATAAGCACCTACTATTAGTAGACTTGTTATAATTCAGACATAAGCTTTTTTTACTTTCTGGAAATCAATAAATTTTGTCTTTTTGAATATGAATCTAGCATTGTTCTGATGATGATAGCATGACAAGGCCCCTACTACTTGTTACTGCATCTATTGATAAAATGGTCCTGAAGAAAACAATTAGTGTTGATGGTGACCTGAAAATGGCTAGTGCAGTTATATGGGTTGGGCGGTCTTCCATTGAGGTTCAACTTGAAGTTACTCAGTTGCCAAGTGGTACGTATATGTTTAGATCAGGTGCTTAAAGCTAGGAATCATTGTCTAATTTAACTTTTATCTCAATAGTCAATTTTCATAAGGCAAGTTTTTACCTACTTCTCCCAATATGAGATCATTAATAGATCAGAGTCAGTATTTAGTTTAAACACACATCCATTCTCAAACACCGCTTTAATGTTTCTATGATTCCAGAAGTGTTACAGTATTCCCTTTGTAGGCCTCTAAGTTCATGAATCAAATACTTTTAAGCAACTTCTTGTATCTTGGAACGAGTATAAGTTAACTTAGTGGGATTGCTCTTCATATTGCAAGGAAATGAGCGATGGGTCTAAAGTCGCCCAAAGTGCATATTCTTCCATAAAACCTCGTAAAGTATTCTGTTGTAAAAATTTGATTACATTTAAAAATACATACTTTTTGTAATGCAGTAGATTACATTGTTCATAGGAATTATTTAGTGTAAATGTGGCTTGTCGTTTTTAACGAAATTGATTGTGTTTTTTTGCTTTTTTCTGTGATGTGGTAGGAAATAAACTGTGATGCAGTAGGTTACTTACGTTGTTCATATACATGATTTACTGTAAACGTGGCTTGCCGTTTTTAACGAAATTGATTGTGATTTCTAGCTTTTGTCTCTAACGTGATAGGAAATGAATTGTAATGCAGTAAGTTACTTACGTTATTCATATGCATGAGTTAATGTAAATGTGGCTTGCCATTTTTAACGAAATTGATTTTACTTGCCTACTTTTGTCTTTGATGTGGTAGGAAATGAACTGTAATGCAGTAGGTTACTTACGTTGTTAATAACAGCCTGTATTGATGAATTACCATGTGATACTTGTTAACCAACCCGCCTGCCACGTACCTGATGAACTTAGTGTTGTTGTATAGCTCTTTTTTTGATGACATGGATAATACCACTAATGTGCATATGTTGTCAATAGGTGGGAAAAGAGGTATGGTGTCCCATGTGCAATTAAGGAGAGTTACAACAGAACCGGCATATGATCTTTTGCTCTATTTTGCGAACTTACACTTAATAGAGGCGATGAGTTCTTAGTAACTTGATCCTTACTTCCCCGTTGATTAACTTGTTTCAGCCAACTAGTGATTTTGTTAAAATAAAAGCTTTTAGTGCCTTAGTGTCGTCATTTTATGAAAGGAAAGTGATCTTGAACAAAGCCTTCTCTGAAGAAGAAAAGAAGGTTATTGAATGGATATGGAGTACAAGTAAAAAAGAAGGGTATGTTTTATTAGAAGTATTCTACTGCATTACAGTTAATATTCTACTGCATCACATTTAACTTTCTACTGCATTACAGCTATTTTATACTACATCACAATTATTTTTTACTGAATAACTTGGTTTTTAAGTGTGATGCAATAGGTGTTTATATGTGGCATATAAGGTTATATTAGGCCACACATAAGGTGTTTTAGTTGTCAAAAAGTGTGTGTGTATGTTTGTATAAATGATGTAGTTGGTGTATTGAAGTGATGCAGTGGGTACTTGTTGTGGCATATGCAGTTAGACTAGTTTACGCACAATGCATCTTGTTTGTCGAAAAGTGAATATGTGTATGTTTGTATGCTTGATGCAGTTGGTGTATTGAAGTGATGCAATAGGTGCTTATTTATAAAAAGTAGTGATGTAGTAGATTTTTATAATGGATTTTGTTTGATCATGTTACAGGTAGGAATAACCAAGAACAAGCAAACAAAAACAATAGGTAGTTAGTAGACATGCATGAACAGAAAAAAATATAGGATAAAAAAGTAAAGGAATTTGGTTGAAGAATCTGCTGCAACAAAAAAGAAGAATACGGGATACAAGTTGTTGATGAGGAGTATACTGAAAGACGGATTGCATCAAAGGATTACTCAACGCTTAACAAGGATTTTCGGATTATACTTGTGGATTATTAAAAACAATGTTTTTTACTATTACATTACTTTCGAATGCCGGATGTACCTAAAAATTTATCTCTAATCACATTGTTATGTTTCAAGCATTATTGACATTTAATAATTGAATTACATTTGATACCCTGTTAGTACTTGAATGTTCCTTTTAAATGTTTATAAAATTCAATGTTATGAATCTACTGCATCACAATGTATAATTCTACTGCATCATAATGAATAATCTTTAATATCACAATGTATCAATGTTATAAATCTACTGCATCACAATGAATAAAATCTACTACATCACAATGCATAAATCTATTACATTACAATGTATAAATCTATTACATCAAAATGTTATTAACTATACCACAATGTATAAATCTAATGCATCGTAATGCAGAAATCTACCGCATCACATTGTTATGTTATTTTACTACATCATGATGTACTAAGCAATAACACCATGATGTAGTAACTATGATGCATTAAAGATGAATAGAAAAGATACCGAGGATACTTTATGAACAATGAGATTCTATTGAATTGATGGTTAGTAATAAATGATCAGTGTCTATTTAGTACCAAGTGTTTTTTTATTATTGTGGATAAATGAATAATAAAATATGATTCATTAAATTTTAATTGTGATCCAAATAAGATAATAGTGCATCATAATTTAAACAGCTAGTATGCTATTCTACTGCATCATAGTGTATAATCTACTGCATCACAATGTTATCTACTGCACCATAATGAATAATCTACTGCATCACAATGTATAAATCTACTGCATCACAATGTTATAAGAATATATCCTCTCATCCCAGCTCTTTATGGCTCTAATGGTTGCTTGCTTTTCATCAATGAGCGTAAGACGATGACTCGTCCATTTACCACAAAAGTGGTTTCCACTTTCCAACCAACCGATCATCACCACCTAATCAAAAAATTAAAAAGAGTAAGAATCTAATACTACTAAAGTGAAATAAAGATTTATATTGCGATGCACCAATCATTTACACTATGATGCACCACATATTTAACTATAATGCAGTAAAAACACAACTTTATAAATCTACTACATCGCAATGTATAAATCGACTGCATCACAATTTAAAAAGTTACTGCATCACAATATATTTTGTTAGTGCATTACAATTAAAAAAGTTAGTATATCTTAGTTAAAAAAGATATTGTATCACAATGTATTTTGTTAATGTATTACAGTTAAAAAAAGTTTGTACATCTCATTTAAAAAACAGTTGTACCCGAATCAACTAAAATTAGTACATCTCTGTTAAAATCATATTTTGTGAGTGAATTATAGTTAAAAAAGTTAGTGCATCTCAGTTAAAAATTTACTACATCATAATGTATTTTGTTAGTACATTACATTTAAAAAAAGTTAGTATATCTCAGTTATAAAAGTTACTGCATCACGATGTATTTTGTTAATGCATTACACTGTGATGCAATAAAATATACAATTTAATGCAGTATCATTTGCACTGTGATGCAGTAAAATATACAATGTGATGTAATAAAATATACAATTTAATGTAGTAAAATTTACAATGTGATGCAATAAAGTATACAATTTAATGCAGTAAAATATACAATTTAATGCAGTAAATTTCAATGTGATGCAGTATAATTTACTATTTGATGCAGTAAAATATACAATTTAATGCAATAAAATTTATAATGTGATACAGTAAAATATACAATTTAATGCGGTAAAATTTACAATGTGATGTAGTAAAATATACAATTTAATGCAGTAAAATATATAATTTAATGCAGTAAAATTTACAATGTAATGCTAGTAGAATATACAATTTAATACAGTAAAATTTACATTGTGATGCATTAAAATTTACACTGTGATGCATTAAACTTTACATTGTGATGCATTAAAATTTACACTGTGATGCATTAAAATTTATAAGGTGATGCGGTATTTAGTACCAAAATTAGATAATAAATTTATTTAAATATTTTTTTATAAAGGTAAAATGTATTAAATAAGTAAATAAAAAATTAAAGAACTTCAAACTAAATGCTAGTAATTCGTTATTTAAGTACTTACTCTGCAAACAAAAGTAGCAACATAAATAACCATTTGATTTACTGAGCCTCTCTTGTCCTCCAATAGCAAAATTCCATTGTCAAAACCAACGCCATTCTGAAACGTTGCAATACGGATGTAGCTAGATGTCGTCCCATTATGTAAGGCAAGAGCACCTTCATTGAAGTCGTTATAACCACGGAAATTGGAATTAGACTCCTCGCCAATGGCTTTTACATAATTAGCAGCAACCTTGCTTTGCTGAGCTCGTCTACGTATCAGTATGTCCACATCTTTAAGAGTCAAAAATCGAATTAAGAGGCCCCATTCATAAAAAATGGGACCATCTATAATGCAGATCAACTTCTCTGCTCCAAGAGCCAAAGCACATGTAGTAGCAACTTCATATGTGTTGCATTATTGACAGTAGAGAATATTAATATCCAAAAGATTCACTTACAGTTACAAATGCAAATAAATAATACATACATCAATAAATTTCATATTAAGAGCACATATATACTAGGATGAAGGTTAGTAGACTAAATGTATCTTACATTATCTAGTATCACAAAACTTAGAGGGGAGCGCCTATGATCTTTTTATATTGTATTCGATTAGATCATGTCAAACAGTAACAAAGGATACCTATTAGTAAATCCATAGACTATATAACATACTTGCAATTCCGTAACAAAGGATACCTAATGTAAATGACACGCAACGAAGAAAGCCTGATATTAGCCATAAGAAGCTCAAAACACCACGTCATAGTAAGAAATTTCTTGGAGCACCAGAACCCACACCAAGGAAGGAAACTAATGTAGACTTTCAATGAAACCACAACCAACCAAGCAAACACATTTTGACACCCTACATATAACTAAGAACGTACAATTTGCTAAGAAGACGACTGCAATGTTGAAGAAAGTTCATAAAAGCAGACATTTAGACGACTTTGATTCACATCATATCAGATCTTCATGCTATCTCTTATCTTACTCATGATATTGTCAGCCTGTGCACACAGACTAGAAAAACACGGTCGTATCTTAGCCATCTTTGATGCAGGCAGCTCGTTTAAATAGTTTCTAATAATGCGCAACTGGTGAATAATGGTATCAATCTTATTTTTCCCTTCCTTAATCTGCTCACTCAAACTCTCCCAACAGCTATTGATATGTGCCACGTTTCACTTAATCTGCAGTTCGTGCTTATCTAGTGCATTCTGTTCATCATACATCAATGCGTTGCGGCTCTCCATTGGTACATTCTCTACCTCAATATGACCCCTGATGGTCGCGATACCAGCTTTCTCTCGCTCTAGATGCACTTGTAGTATGGCCATACATTTTTTCGCATTCTTCTCTGCTATAATCTCCTGCATGATACAATAGAGCTCATAGGAAACATAAGTAGACACCGATGATATGATGGTGTTATAATCTCATATAAATATATCAACTTTACAATTTATAACTACTATAGGTTTTGTATTTTAGCTTCCCAGAAGGGTTAGGGTTACAAAGCACACAATAGAAATTGACACCAATAAGTTTTATGCCCGTTCATTTGACACAACTTATTTTCTTTAAAAGCATTTAGGCAACCTCCTTTATTTTGTGAAAAAAATATCTAATGGTATTTTATTATTTTGCAGAAAATGGTGGAAAAGTGAAACAATCGGATCGCAATAAAATATCGTGAAACAAGGCGTTACAAGTATATCATTAAAAAAGATTGAATTTTTTTTGAAATGCTGAAATATTTTATGAAGTTCACACAACCATTCACATGCTGGGTAAAGAGATTAACATATGAGTATCCTAAAAAAATGCTAGGCTCCTTTTTAGCCATTACAGTATTGCATACCACTACGAGTCTAGTATAGTCTTTGACTAGAAGATAGTTGGATTGTCTTATAAACAAGTCTAACATCTATTACTTTCCCAACATGTATGGTACCTTATAACCCAACGCCAATGTCAGACATACTTGGCTATGTCAATAGGCGGGTTAGAATGAGCTACCTTATATCCTAACACGTGAGCAAAAGATCCTACTCTTTCCTACTCTCAAAGGGAAACAGCAAGTTATAAGTTCAGCATACAAACTAAGCTTTAAGACATCCATATCATAATAGAGGCTTTTTAGGCATATAGAACAGTCGTAGCGAAAAATATTAGCATTCAACCTAGCTTCATTTGCAACCTCTCACGAAATAAAGATGTCTACACGTTTACTATGGTTCCAAAAAAATGAAACCAAAAACAAATACAAAATACCAAAAGGTTACCATCAAAATAAATTTTGAACTCAAGTGATAAAATAAAACAAAAGAATCTAGGTAACACCATATCTCTACAATTAAACCTAACACGAGGATCTAATTTAGTTTGCTAATAGCTACTATAAGTATGATGCATAGAAGATAAGAACACACTTGATGATGTAAATACCTTGCGTGAAACCATTGTGAAGGTGGCCCCTAGAGACCCATCTA
The DNA here is from genome assembly GCA_026074375.1 of Tanacetum coccineum. Taxonomy (NCBI): domain Eukaryota; kingdom Viridiplantae; phylum Streptophyta; class Magnoliopsida; order Asterales; family Asteraceae; genus Tanacetum; species Tanacetum coccineum. Next base: position 9,573 of record BQNB010079302.1, read on the forward strand.
GCAAATAGTTTTTGACTTCGATAAACATGGTTATCTTTGGAAGCCACCATTCCTTTGGATAAATCTTTAAACTCTTTAAGTTAGCAAATGGAGAAGGCTGATGCGAAATGATTTCCACAGATGAAGAAACATGCTGCAACAAAAATGACAAAACAATTATAATATTCCACTTATATAAGCTCATGGTAGAGCACTAAAATGCACAACAATTTAACCACAATAGAGGGACTCAAGACAAAAAAAGCACCATACTTTCTTTGCTTGATCTTTTAATGATTTCCCCTCCGTCACAGGAGAATTGCGACTCCGATAAAACATTAGAACCATAGCTACATACCTCGAGAATTTCCATGTTAAGTGCCAGATCTCTTATACTCCGGAGAAGTTAAAAAGACAAACACTGTTTTTAGGGGCTTCATGGTATGGCCAGGTAAAAGAGATATCCACCTTCTCCAAAGAATAGAAATCGTCTCAGTGAATTTAAAAAATCTAAAAGCATTTAAGAGAGCAGGTAGGACCAAGTGTCAGCGCATAAATCATAATCGCTCTTTCTTAAAAACCACATGAGAAGCTTTTGTTCTAATAATGATTAACTTAACTTGAGGTGCAACTAGTACATAACTTGAGGTGCAACTACACTCAGCAATCTTGCATTCTAATATACCCCCTCCAAAGCAAGATTAGAAAGTTAGGAATGAAAAATATTGAAACCAATATTAGTCGATCCTACCATATAGCACCTTGTTAAGGTGAGATTCTTCAAGTTCACACACTTGGGGATAAGCCTACTGAAATTATCAGGATTGTCACGAGACAGTGCGATTTCATTAAGATGCAATGTGGTTAAAACAGGGACCCCACTTTGATGTAAGGGTCATGAAAGCTCTCCGAATATGACGATAAGCCTACTTATTTAAAATGAGATGTTTAAGAGTCTGAGAACTAAAGAGAGATATAGGAAACATAATATTACTCTCAACCAAACATTTAATATCCAGTTGTTGAGCATTTTGAAAGAGCGCGTAGTCGAGAATTCTCCTGACAAACACTTGGCTAGCCTTTCCACGAAAACTAAGCTTCATCGAAGACACTTCCCTTTGATTATCGCGGCCAGAGAGAACATGTTTAACAAATTTTGAGAACTTGCGCATGTCAGGAAAATCCTCACTTGAAAAAGCAAGACACGTCATTGTAGTCCAGATAAATCTCAATATAGATGACAAGATACTAGTTTTAATAGCATCTAGGGTGTCATTAAATGAGAGAGTTTGATGAATAAGATCATCAGGTAAGGTGCTTAGTCTATCAAACATATAACCAAACATATAAAACCATTTTCGCCCATATTGTAACCTATGCTTAGCCTAATTCATCTTTATACATGACAACTAAGCACCTACTGCATCACAGTTCAAAACCAAGTGCATCATTCATACAACCAACCAAGCAAACACATTTTGACAGATAATGTCACCTATACGTAATCTAATTCATTCTTAGAAGCGACAACTGAGTACCTACTGCATCATAGTTTAAAACCAAGTGCATCATAGATATATATGTATAGGTGATCAGAGGGCTTTAGAGCAGCTGTGTAGGATTTTACAGATTTTGACGTCATTAAAAGTCGTATCAGTTGAGAGGGTTAGGGATCCTACGCCTTTGGGTTTGGTGTTGTTTTGGAGTGTAGAATATCTTAACACAAGAATGGAATGATTCACTTAGAGTTTTAGAGAGAGAAAGATGGTTGGATGAACACTTAGAGAGAGAACGAAAGATAATAATATTAGCTTAGTGAAAATGTGACAAATGAACAACCAACACCCTCTCCATGTGTGGAGAGGGTTTATATATGCCTTAAATTAGCCAGACATAGACCCATAGTGGGTTTATCCATGGGCCTTGAGCCCGGTTAGCTTTCTAACTTAACCTTACAACTTACTACGAGCTACGACTATCTATATTGGAAGTGACTGACACTTTTTTGTATTTCTATCAATCTCCCCTTAAGGGAGGTCACTCTAATTCACAAATATTTAAACTTAGCATACTATGCTTTCACTTTAGTCTTGAGATTGTAGTCATTAACTTCAATCATTAACTTGTGATTTGATGTAGTGATCATTGACTTTTGATGTGAGCTTGTTCCTTTATCTTGGCTTGAATGTAATCTTGAACACCTTGAGATCATCAACCAAGCATAATCTTGTTTTGCCATCTTATAAACTTTGTCATCTCGTGAACTAGTGACTTCTGGACCGACATGCTCATACCTTTCTTGATTTAATAATCTTGAAAAGCTTTTAATAATGCATCTTTCTTGAATTTCTTTAACTTTAACACTTAATCACTTCAAGAAGGACGTACGGTATCAGAGTAGTTGAAGTCTTGAAACATGTACTTAAGCTTTCATGATGTCTTTATATTTGTCGGTCGAGTATGAGCATGTGGCTGTGAATCTTTGTGAGTCAGCTGGAATCAGGTACCTTCACCTCCATCTTTAAATATCCTACATTAAAACAGTTAGCAATAAAGTGGGGGGACGAATATGGCTTTATCATTCGCCCGTGGTTGGTTGGAGTAACCTTCGAATCCGTGAGGATTAACCTGTGATCAGGTAGATTCAATTTAAGAAGAATCTCATTGACAGGATTTCCAGCTGAAGTATCGAATCTTTCTAACACATATGTATCAGATTCATCAAACTCAGCATGTTCTCATTATCGAAACGTCTCAAAGCAGACAACACGATAAGAATGAACCAACGAGTTACTATCTCACCGATTGAAATAAAAAATCAATCGATGTGTCACTTGCTAAAGTGTTTTTGAGACACATCGAGAGTGTTAATCATTTCAAAAATTCATCAGCAATCGTCAATTCATAACCTGGAACAAGTTTGATTCTTATAAAATCGCACCATCGTTTCTTTCCAGTTGTCACAAGTTTGATTCATATAGAATCGTACAAGTCACCTACCATGAGCTTGTTTAATGTTGGCTCAAGCAGGATTTCCATCTTCATTGTGAATGAAATCACTCGGATGTTCTGGCAAAATCACAAGGATAATGCGTAAGACTCTTAATATGTTAACTTGTTATTCACATTGTGTGACATAAAAGCATGATTTGACAAGTGTCCTAATGAGATTTAAGGATGATCTCTTTTGGCTCTAGACTCAATAGTGCACTTTGTTTTTAGTGATCGGAGGCTGGAGCAAACTGCCACCTTTTTAATATCAACTAACTCGGAGTAGGAAAGTTGATAGAAATGCGTGTTATCTTCGTGAGAAATGAAACAAGAGTCTGTTGAGAGACCTTGAGTGGCTAGGAAGGGTTGTGCAGAGCGTCACTAGGTCTATGACCGTCTTCAATGTCAGACAACACCTTAGTGTTTCCGACAGATTATGTATTGACCCGGTTTCTGCCTAAGTGTATGGAGGGTGGTATGTGTGTAATTACACATACCTTTTACCTAATAAATCGACCCTAAACGACCAAAAACGCACATAAAATGCCATAAATATGCTTGTTTTTGTGTTTGTATTGTGCAGGTAACGGATATTCACTAAAGGACGAAAAACGAACCAAACCCGACAAAACCAAGCACAGAACGGAAAAAGTGTGAAAAAGACAGTCAAAATCAACAAAAGTCAAACCCAAGAAGTCAAAGACTGAGCCGAAACTGAAGAAAAAGTTAATGGGCCAACCCGTACCTATTGAATGGGCCGGGACAGCCCATTAAGCTTTTATATTGAAGACCTTTATAAGCCTTAAAAGATAAAAGCCCAAAGTCCCCTTTTATTATACAAAGGCCCATTTCCTTTTATAACCGGCCCAACCCTTTAACCTTTAAAACCCTTTAACCAATTTCACCCTTAACCATTGAACCTCTTACACCGTTAGTCCTTCAAGGACTAACATTGTTAGTCCTTGGGGACTAACTATGCAAAACCCTAACCTAACCCCAGGGACCAATGATGAAAAATACAAGGACGATGGATGCAACAGACAATAACACTTTCAGGGGTCAAAATTACCAATCACCATTTTTGCCTTAACTCCAAACTCACCCCTGCTTCTCAAAACAAACAGAGTACCCCCACCCCATTACCCGCCAAAAATACCAAGGTACTATTCACTGTCGTTTTGCTTTAACCCTGCAACTAAATGACAAACCATCACTCTCCCACTTTCCCCCCACCTCATTGACAACTTGGCAATCTTGCAAACTCCCATTGGCCAAGGAAAAAGAAGGGACGAGATCAAAGGACTTGGGCTCCAAGCATATTCGATGGCTAAGATCACTTATGGTTCTCTCTCACACAACAAAAACAATGCTGGACTCTCTCTACAAAAAAAACCACAGCTCAAGCACTAGGGTTTTAGTATTTATTGGCATAGTTAGTTTATTTTTCTTGTGTGTCGAGTTTTTGAGTTTATCAAGGCAAAAGCTTGTAAAACCAAATTTGTGCCATTTTTTTTGCAATTTACTTTACTTGTCAATTTAATATCTGTCTTTTAATTTCTTGCATTTTAATTATTTGTCTTTAAATACTTGTTTTTAGATTACTAGTCATTTAAGTTAATCTGCTTTTAAATACTGTTTTTACTCTGTTACTTAAGTGTTTTAGTCATTAAAAGTTTTTTATAAAAGCTGTTTTCATTTGTGTCAAGAAAACTCAAAAATCAAAAAAGAAATATATATATATCAAAAAGAAAAAAAAAGAAGAAAGCAACAAGGAGCATGGTAAGCAAAGGATGGCCATGGTTTTAGAGCCTCATGGGAGGCAATAGGCTTGTTATTGGTACTTGAATTCAGACAGAAAGCCAAGGGAGACTGTAAGTTCCCTTAATTTTCATTTTCTTAAAAGTTACTGTAGCATAGCTTAATTTCTGCTTATTTCTTGCATTTTCTTGCTTATTCATGTTATACATGCTTATTTGTCCTTATTTTATGCTTATACATGCTTTGTTCATGTTTTTTCCTTTAAAACTGTTATAAATGCCTTGAAACAGCTTAATGCTTATTTGTTAAATTAAGTGCTTATTTTCTGATGAGATTTGCTTATTTATGTCTTATATGTTAATATGTTCATCTGTTTTCAGAAAACTAGCCTTAAATCCTTGTAAATCAGTTTTAAAAAAAGAATTCAAAAGTTTAAAGGGGTGTTTGGGATAGTAGTGAAAAAGGGTCCAAACTGGTTTCTAAAAGTTTTGGGACTCTTGGCCACCTTTGGCCATCTTGTTTAAGTGTTTTCAATCTGTCTTAAAAAGTTTTTTTAGTTTTCAAAAGTTGTTTCAAGAAATTTTCTAAGTGAACTTTGAAACTGTGTTGTCAAAACAGTTTCTAAGTGTTTTTAGATTAAGAATTTTAAAACAAGTTTTTTTTATAGGTGTTTTTAGTATGTCTTTCAGTGCCTTAATGCAGTAGAAAAGAGTCCCTTTTAAGTTTACCTTTGTTGTTCTAAAAATCTGTTAAATTTTTGTTTGTGTCTTTCAAGTTAAAACTTCCTTTTTCCTTTTCAATTTTCAGATGTTAAAACCTTTTGTTAATTCTTCAAATTTTGAGCATAAGCTCATTTGTTGCTTCTCTTGATCTGTTTTAACTAGATTTTTTATTTTAAGCTTATTTGGTTGCTTATTCTTTGGCCTGCATTTTGCCATTGCTTTCTAAGAAAACTAAAAGAAATCCCCTGGTGCAAACAGCCCAATTCTCAACACCTTTTAACTGCTTATTTGCTTTTAATATTTTAATATTTTTGCATTTTTAGATACACCTTAAGCTAGTGATTAAGCCCCCATTAGCCATTAAGCCCCAAAGACCCTATAACAGCTTAAAATTAAGCCTCAAAGTTACCCCCAAGGCCTGTTTTATATGCTGTTTTGTGCCCCTTAGCTTATTTCCATTTTTGGCTTATCTGTCTATTTTTATTAGCTTATTTAGGTTTACATTAGCTTATTAGGTTAGGAACGTAGTATGTTTGTGCTTATTTCAAATTTGTCTTAGCTTATTTGCTCATTAAGCTCCCAGCAGTTTAAGCATTCCCTTAGCTTATTTCATAACTGCCCACTTTTTTGTTGCTTATTTCCCAGCTTATATTTAAGTTTCTAAAAAAGTATCTTTTTTAAAGTTGCTAGTTTTTGTGTGCATTTTAAGTTTTAAAAGAAAATTTTGAAACAAAAATGTTTTATAAAAAGATAGAGGCCCAGGCTCGACCCCTGGACCTCCCCCTTTATACCAACGCCCTATCATACAAACTCATACCGTTGTGCTACAATAGCTCATCCGGTATGAGTTTGTTTCTTTAAATACTTAAGCCCATTTTAGCCTTTAAGCCCACAACCACTTTTAAGCTTAAAAACAACTTATTTATAAGCTGTTTTTCCAGTTTTAGATTTTTCATAGGATCTTTATAGTTTAACTTATTTTTCCTAAATTTTTCAGAATTTTTTATAATCGTTTGATATTTTTTATCATTTATTTTCTTTTAAAACTGTTTTTTAATTATAATAAATTAAATAAAAATCAAAAAAATATTTTTCTTTTTTGGAAAATTTTATTTTGTCATATTGCAAAATTTTACTTGTTAAAGAACGGGTTTCGACCCCGTTTTTTGTTTTCTCATTTTTGAGCTCGTTTTAGCTCCGTTTTTAGTCTAGTCTTTTTTATTCTTCATTTTTAGTCACATAGAGTAGATTAGAAGTAAAAAAAATCTTTGTAGGGTTAATTTTTAAGAATTTAGGTTTTTGACCCTTTGTTCGGGGCTCTTGCTCTCGTTTTTTAGTTTGATTTCATAATTTTTAGGTTTTTCTTAATCGTTTTTGCATATTAGTAGATAATTTAGCTTTCTAATCCCCTTAATCATTAATATCATTCAATTTCCAACTTTTTGACTGTACCGATTTTCAAGTCCAGCCTCGTCAGGGATAAACGACCCGGGAATATCATACTCCTCGGATTTTATTGATTGTCTTTCTTTTAAACTTTTCAAGGGCAACTTGAATTGTTTTTGGGTTATATAAGTAGTAGTATATTTATAATATATTAATTATTTGTTTACCTAAAAAAGAAGCTGTCAATTTTTGGCGCCGCTGCCGGGGAGGCTGTGTGTCGATTATCCGTACTGTTTGAAACTTAGTTTTTGAAGATCCTTCATTCTTGAAGTTATTTGCTTTTTAAAAAAAATATATAAAAACATTATCCTTAATTATCAATAAAATCATCATCAAAATAATGCTTTCAATTGAAGCATTATCATAATAAGTTCCCGAACAAAAGATTTAAAACTTGCCTTTGTGTCACTTGTGAAATACGGCTCACCTTTAATTGATAAACAAACTATAAGAGGGGTATAAGGAGGGTTGTTCCGAGGAACTACGACCCGAAAGGAGAAGGTTTTTAATAGCTTTGCGCTTTCCCGCTCCTCCGCTCCTTTGTGCGTTTTTCTTTTAGAGAGCTACCGTGAAACAAGTTGTTTATTGGTTTAAGTTGTCTTATCTCATTTTGTCCGTTAATAAATTATGTTGCTTAAAAACTCGAAAAGCCAAAAATAATCTTCTTTTTCTTCTTATCCATTTAATTCTTTTCTTAACCCTCAATTTGTTTTAAAATACTTATGCATCACTTCGAATCGTCGTTTGAATCCCCTTTAAACGCGATTAAAGAAGTGTTCGTCTTGTGGAAATTTGCACACTAAAGACTGGTTGTTCAAAAGGGAGTCTTGAAGAACAAGATTCTTGTTCGTCGTACCCGACTCGTCTCAGACGACCCTTAAAATGGAAAATGTTTGCTCGATTTGTGGAGACCCGTTCATGGTCCCTATATTTTCGACATGTGCGCTAATACAAAGAACATTGGAGGATAGTTTTTTTCAAGACTTCCAAGACACTTCCAAGTCATCCAAACGCCATACTAACTTGTTAATCAAGAGCCTTTCGTTTCAAACAAGGCCCCTTTTTAAAATTCTTCACAAAGTCCTTCCACAAATTAACCCCAATTGTTGTTACGAGTGTGGTGATTTCCGTTAGACAATATCTTTTGTCCAACGATGTAAATAGTAAGTCCTTGGGGGAAAGGTGCTCATATGTTACAATTGTCCACCGTAAATTCTGATTATCTCTAATCCGGAACCATGCTATAATCAAAACCTTAAAGAGAATCTACAAAATTTACATTTTTGCAACAACAATGTCTTTAGGTATGTGCCAACAAACGTGGTTGTAATTGAATATGAATGGAGTTTGTTTTTATTGTAAACTTTGGAAATGGTACACCAATTCAATTTTTCAACTCCGTACACTTTCTAACGATTCTCCAATGTTGCAAACCATCCTCTCACAACCCTAATACGTACCTATACTCTTTATGTGAGTTCTGTGGGAACGATTCTCATTTCGGTTACATTGTCCACCTCAAGTCCCGTTTGTCCTAAATCAGGACCTGTTTCAATCATAACTTTGATATTTTCCACAAACTTCACTCGAGTTTTTACCACAACAACTATTCTTGTTGTGAAGATTGTGGGGGACCTCATAAGACTTTTCAATGTCAACCATGAATGAAGACTATTATCATAGCAAAAATTCCGGCTATGGAATTCTAAATTCTTTTGTTTTGACCAATTTTTATCACCCCGCAATATTCCGTTAATCATCCTATCTTCAATGCTTAGAAATGCTTTCGCAATTCCAAAATAAGCTTATGGAAGGAAAATGACATCCATAAGGTATATGTTTGGTCAATATATGCAAAAAAAGAAGAAGAAAAAAAGCGAATTGCGAAGATAAAGCGGCTAAAGAACAATAATGGAAGATCCCATTTGCTACGATAATGAACGAGGACTATACCATTGCATATCGCACCCGTCTTAAACCGATCCAGGAGCCCCGTGTAACTCACTAAGTAAGGGACAAGCATCTTGACATTATTCCGGCAACGAAATCGGATAAAGTAATAAAGTCTAGTATTGAGAACCTTGTCCCAATCCCAAGTGAGTCCGAGGGTATTCCTGACAGTGTGTGTGGTGTGCCTCTTTGTAACAATCCTACCCCTCTTGAAGCTTTCAAAGAACATTCTAAGACTATCATTGATTCTAATAATGATTATTCTTCGAGTGATGACGATTCTTATGAGAACATCGATTATGTCGATGCATCACCTCCCGATGCTGAGATCGTCAGCTTAGAGGTGGTGGAGATTGTTATCCTGGAAGTTGGAGGGATTGATACCGATATTCTTCTAACAATCAAAGACGATATCCTTCGTGAAAAATTGTTGAATGTCAATCTTCTTATTGCTAACATCGAAGCATTAAAAGATAATCCCCCCTCCATCTCCGATGTTATGACCAGTCATCCTCCTACATAATCTCTTAACCTTTTCTGAGAACTAACACTAATTGTTGATAATCCTTCACAACGCCGAATCTGAAACATTCTTCTGCTTTGATTTGGAAGAGAATAGTAGTGGCAGTACCACTACCCGTTCTGATTATTCTCTTCCAGATTACGAAGCCTTCTATGACGATCATATTAAAGAAAAGAGTAGTGGCAGTACCACTACTCATGCTGATTTTTCTAAATATGATTCGTTCATCTTTGATCTTTCGATTAATCCATTTCCTCCTACCAATAGGAGTGATTTTTATCATGAGGAGTTCGCCGATGAACTCGCTCACATCATATCTCCATTAGAGTATGATTGTTTATGCTTTAAGAATGAGCCCGAGCGAGGCGATTTCACTATAGATGTGGTGGAGGATATTTTCCTAACAAGAGAACCAAAAGTTCATGTGCCTGATGTTTTACCTACCCATCCCACCCTTGACCTGGATCTAGATTTCATACTTTTAAGTGAACCTCTCTTCGCTTATATTGTATGGATCTTCCTTCCTTTTCTCGCGTATCCAGTTGCTCCACTATATCTTCTCTCCTGTAGGAGTGAAGTTACCATTTTTGACCCCGGCATCTCCGTTTATCATTCTTTTATGCCGGGTGTATCTCATTGGAGTGGAACTTTCATGAAATTCAATGTTTATCTAAACCACTTGAATGAAAGTTCGATGGAGATTTTATCTTCGACTTGCTCCCTCATGGACTAATGAATTCGGGGTCGCGTCAAGCTTGTGACTCGGTTAACAAAAACAAGGCGCTTCGTGGGTGGCAACCCGTGCTTATCCATTCTATCTTCTTTCTATTTGCTAATAAGTGTTTTTATTGCTGTAAGGAGGCTTGCCTCTTTCCTTTCTCGTGTTTTGTGTTTTGTGTTGTATTGTCCAGGATTGTCCCGGATTCTGAAGCCTCTCGTGCTCGCGGTTTTGTCCTTCGATCACAAGAGCTTCACATCCTCAGCTTCATTTGGGAAATCCGATATCCTAATCTAATCGACTAACGTTTATCTTTAGCATAATTCATAAATGGCTTAGGATTTACGTAGAGACCCTTCTTAAAACATTGAGGACAATGTTTCATTCTAGTATGGGGGGATCTTCGATTTGATTATGCCTGCAGTCGTTGTTTTCGCGTAATCCCGTTTTTACCACCAAAATTTCAAAAAAATGAAAAAATTAATAAAATAAGTGTTTTGTCACAATTTTGACTTTCCTGCTGGGTAGAATAAGAATAAATTTTGACTCGATCGAGCGTGTTGAGCTCTAGCTTGTTCCTTAACATTTAGACTAAGCGTTCGCGGATCGCGAAGAACGAAAAATGATAGAGTTAAGTATGAGTTGGATGCTAAACAAGGATTATTTGGAAATCTTAAGAGCTCATGTGTGTAATTTGTCGCTTTTTCTCCCATAAGCTCTTAACCTGATTAATATACGTGCTACTTTTGGAGATTAAACTTAAATCAATAATTTTTATGTAGTATATAGCAAAAACTTTAGCCTTAGTTCAAATTTATACTTGAATTTTTCAAAAAGACGTCTTGTCATATATATATATAAAGTAAAAAAAATGATGATGAAAAATGAAAAAATATAATAAATATAAACTGTGGGCTGATAAAAGTTTGTTGTATCTTGCCGGCTCACAACCGATGTTGCAGCCTTCTAAAAGGTCGAGGGTTACAATTGCATCAATGTTTAATAGTAAGTGTGAATTAATAAATAGATCTCTTTTTGTTAAATTCAAATATGCTTTTGAACTTTGGCTATTCTATTTTATAAGCTACGTGTATACGGAAAATCTAAGAGTTTTTTAAACCTAAGGTCCGTGAGTCCTGATACTAGTCTCTGTGAGGTGTCAAAAGCCTGGTCACTTAGCCGTAAGGTTGGGATGTGCCGAGACGAAAGTCGCTACATGGGATGATCTCGCCTTCAAACTCATTATTCTCGGGTGGAACGTGAAACATAGAATTTTGCAAAACATTGATCCATGGTTGAAATTCAAAATAGCACATACACCTAAGATATAATAAATATCGGGAGTGAAAAGTTCACAAGTTACAAATATGAGTAGTGTTAGCATCTTAACTGATAATTAATGGTGATTTTGTTTTAAGCTTGGTTTGGGATAAGTGAAAAGTCGGGGACGATGAATTTATCCTTTTTGGGGCATTCTCGGATCGAAATGCATCTTGTTCTATGATCCCTAAAAGTTATAAAATAACGAAAGTCAAATAAGTTAGTTAGTTGCTTAATATGAAAAGTACAAAAAAATGAGAAAAAAGGAAAAATACAAAAATATTAGTGGTAGTTAGTATAAATATTTAAAAATGGTAAAAACGGGGCTTGTCGAAGCTATTGATTTCTTTAATTCCCCTCGATGAACGCTTGGCTACTTTTCAAGGTTATTAGTCGAGGGGGATCGAGATTCTTAGTTTTCTAAGTGCTTACTTCATAGCATTGCGTGAGGACACGGCAATGTCTTAGTATGGGGGATTTTGGTATGTGTGTAATTACACATACCTTTTACCTAATAAATCGACCCTAAACGACCAAAAACGCACATAAAATGCCATAAATATGCTTGTTTTTGTGTTTGTACTGTGCAGGTACCGGATATTCACTAAAGGACGAAAAACGAAGCCAAACCCGACAAAACCAAGCACGGAACGGAAAAAGTGTGAAAAAGACAAAGTCAAAATCAACAAAAGTCAAAGTCAAAGTCAAACCCGAGAAGTCAAAGACTGAGCCGAAACCGAAGAAAAAGTTAATGGGCCAACCCGTACCCATTGAATGGGCCGGGACAGCCCATTAAGCTTTTATATTGAAGACCTTTATAAGCCTTAAAAGATAAAAGCCCAAAGTCCCCTTTTATTATACAAAGGCCCATTTCCTTTTATAACCGGCCCAACCCTTTAACCTTTAACCAATTTCACCCTTAACCATTGAACCTCTTACACCGTTAGTCCTTCAAGGACTAACATTGTTAGTCCTTGGGGACTAACTATGCAAAACCCTAACCTAACCCCAGGGACCAATGATGAAAAATACAAGGACGATGGATGCAACAGACAATAACACTTTCAGGGGTCAAAATTACCAATCACCATTTTTGCCTTAACTCCAAACTCACCCCTGCTTCTCAAAACAAATAGAGTACCCCCACCCCATTACCCGCCAAAAATACCAAGGTACTATTCATTGTCGTTTTGCTTTAACCCTGCAACTAAATGACATACCATCACTCTCCCACTCACCCCCCCCCCCCCCACCTCATTGACAACTTGGCAATCTTGCAAACTCCCATTGGCCAAGGAAAAAGAAGGGACGAGATCAAAGGACTTGGGCTCCAAGCATATTCGATGGCTAAGATCACTTATGGTTCTCTCTCACACAACAAAAACAATGCTGGACTCTCTCTACAAAAAAAACACAGCTCAAGCACTAGGGTTTTAGTATTTATAGGCATAGTTAGTTTATTTTTCTGGTGTGTCGAATTTTTGAGTTTATCAAGGCAAAAGCTTGTAAAACCAAATTTGTACCATATTTTTTTTATTGCAATTTACTTTACTTGTCAATTTAATATATGTCTTTTAATTTCTTGCATTTTAATTATTTGTCTTTAAATACTTGTTTTTAGATTACTAGTCATTTAAGTTAATCTGCTTTTAAATACTGTTTTTACTCTGTTACTTAAGTGTTTTAGTCATTAAAAGTTTTTTATAAAAGCTGTTTTCATTTGTGTCAAGAAAACTCAAAAATCAAAAAAGAAATATATATATATATATTAAAAAGAAAAAAAAGAAGAAAGCAACAAGGAGCATGGTAAGCAAAGGATGGCCATGGTTTTAGAGCCTCATGGGAGGCAATAGGCTTGTTATTGGTACTTGAATTCAGACAGAAAGCCAAGGGAGACTGTAAGTTCCCTTAATTTTCATTTTCTTAAAAGTTACTGTAGCATAGCTTAATTTCTGCTTATTTCTTGCATTTTCTTGCTTATTCATGTTATACATGCTTATTTGTCCTTACTTTATGCTTATACATGCTTTGTTCATGTTTTTTCCTTTAAAACTATTATAAATGCCTTGAAACAGCTTAATGCTTATTTCTTAAATTAAGTGCTTATTTTATGATGAGATTTGCTTATTTATGTCTTATATGTTTATATGTTCATCTGTTTTCAGAAAACTAGCCTTAAATCCTTGTAAATCAGTTTTAAAAAAAGAATTCAAAAGTTTAAAGGGGTGTTTGGGATAGTAGTGAAAAAGGGTCCAAACTGGTTTCTAAAAGTTTTGGGACTCTTGGACACCTTTGGCCATCTTATTTAAGTGTTTTCAATCTGTCTTAAAAAGTTTTTTAGTTTTCAAAAGTTGTTTCAAGAAATTTTCTAAGTGAACTTTGAAACTGTGTTGTCAAAACAGTTTCTAACTGTTTTTAGATTAAGGATTTTAAAACAAGTTTTTTATAGGTGTTTTTAGTATGTCTTTCAGTGCTTTAATGCAGTAGAAAAGAGTCCCTTTTAAGTTCACCTTTGTTGTTCTAAAAATCTGTTAAATTTTTGTTTGTGTCTTTCAAGTTAAAACTTCCTTTTTCCTTTTCAATTTTCAGATGTTAAAACCTTTTGTTAATTATTCAATTTTTGAGCATAAGCTCATTTGTTGCTTCTCTTGATCTGTTTTAACTAGATTTTTAATTTTAAGCTTATTTGGTTGCTTATTCTTTGGCCTGCATTTTGCCATTGCTTTCTAAGAAAACCAAAAGAAATCTCCTGGTGCAAACAGCCCAATTCTTAGCACCTTTTAACTGCTTATTTGCTTTTAATATTCTAATATTTTTGCATTTTTAGATACACCTTAAGCTAGTGATTAAGCCCCCATAAGCCATTAAGCCCCAAAGACCCTATAACAGCTTAAAATTAAGCCTCAAAGTGACCCCCAAGGCCTGTTTTATATGCTGTTTTGTGCCCCTAAGCTTATTTCCATTTTTGGCTTATCTGTCTATTTTTATTAGCTTATTTAGGTTTACACTAGCTTATTAGGTTAGGATCATAGTATGTTTGTGCTTATTTCAATTTTGTCTTAGCTTATTTGCTCATTAAGCTCCTAGCAGTTTAGCAATATAGGACTTAGTGAAAAAGTGCATTCTGCCCCCCTTTTAGCTTATTTCCCAGCTTATTTTAGCTTTTCTCAAAAAGTCATTTTTTTAATTTTGTTTATTATTGTTTGTTTTATAGATGTGTAAAAAGAAAAATGAAAAAAAATGTTTAAAAAAAAGAGTATGGCCAGGACTCGAACCTGTGACCTCCCCCTTTCCAAGGCCCTACACACGCACTCGTTTACCATACGCCCTTGGTCTTTTTCAATTTATGTGTGCATGATTTAATATGTAACCTTTGTTTCACTTTTAAGCACTCAACCTTATTTAGCTTATTACCAGCTTATTCTAATAAGCCGGTAAGCTTTTTTTATTTTTCTTAAAACCATTATAGAGTTTAACTTATTTTTCCTAAATTTTTCAGAATTTTTTATAATCGTTGATATTTTTTATCATTTATTTTCTATTAAAACTGTTTTTTTAATTATAATGAATTAACATAAAAATACTAAAAAAATATTTTTCTTTTTTGGAAAATTTTATTTTGTCATATTGTACTTAGGAAAAATAGAAAATCTTTCGTAGGGTCATTTTTACAAAATTTTACTTTTTAAAGAACGGTTAACGGACCGGAGGCCTGATTTTTGTTTTCCTTTTCCTTCATTTTGAGCTCGTTTTAGCTCCGTTTTTAGTCTATCTTATTTATAATCATTTAGTCACATAAGTAGAATAGAAGTAAAAAAAATCTTTTGTAGGTTAATTTTTTTAAGAAATTTCGGTTTTGAACCCTTTGTTCGGGGCTCTGCTCAATCTGTTTTTTAGTTTTGATTTCATAATTATTTTTAGATATTTCTAATCGTTTTTGCATATTAGTAGAAAATTAGTCTTTCAAATCCGCCTTAATCATTAATATCATTGTCAATTTCCAACTTTTTCGACTGTATCAGATTTCAAGTCCAATATCCGTCGTCAGGGATAAACCGGAACCCGGAATATCATACTCCTCAGAATTTATTGATTGTCTATTCTTTAACTTTTTCAAGGCAACTGAATTGTTTTTTGGGGTTATATAAGTACGATGAGTAAATTTTATAATATATTAATTATTTGTTTACCTAAAAAAGAAGCTGTCAGTTTATTAGTGCGGTTAATGTAGAGTAAAATTCTAAACCAAGTGTATACCTTTCAATGTAGTAGAAATTGGATGTGTTTTTCTTGTTACTAGAAAAAATGTCACGAGTTATATAAACAATAATAATAGAGTAAATACAAATTTCAAAATTAGGACATGCATCATACGTGTGGGGATATGAACTTTGCGCGGATGTCCAATACGTCAAAGTGATATATCTGAGACTGTAGTAGATGATTCAACAATATTTGTTTGCTCAAGTACAGAATGAGATGTGGCTGTACTTGTATTCGCAAGTGTCTTTGGTGGTGAACCTGTAATATTAGTCGTTTGTGTTGTTGATGTGACAATGAATGGCATGTAAAAGCTAAACAAAACATATACTTGGTACACATAGAAAATTAAGCACAGTTGGCTTACGTTTTGTGTTAGTAATTTTGCAACGACGTCCTTTTGGTCTTACTGCAATGTCTGAGAGTCCAATGGGTAACGCAACATCATTTGTTTTATGAGCTGAAATGTCTCTTTGGTGGTGAACTTGTAATATTAGCCGTTTGT
This sequence comes from Tanacetum coccineum, assembly GCA_026074375.1. NCBI lineage: Eukaryota > Viridiplantae > Streptophyta > Magnoliopsida > Asterales > Asteraceae > Tanacetum > Tanacetum coccineum. The sequence continues at coordinate 25,745 of BQNB010079302.1, forward strand.
GTTGTTACTGTGACAATGAATGGCATGTAAAAGCTAAACAACAGATATATACGTGATACACATAGAAAATTCACCACAATTGGCTTGCACCTGAATAAATGTCACAACAAAACCATGTGTATGGTCATAAAAAAATAATGAATTTAACGATTTCAACTAACCTTGTGTAATGTACGTGCATTTCGAAATTTAAGGTCACTAGTTATCCCGAGTCTTTATTTGATTTTTCAAAATTTATAAGAATTTATTTTATTATTTTAGTCGGTTTAATCAAAACGTCAATTATTTAATTATCGGTGAATACCTGCCATCGAAATTTATTTTTTTAGCGTATGAGAATAAAACGATAATTTCATATTTTAGCTTCGAAATATTAATTATTTTTATTTTTATATTTCTTGACTTTTTCCGTGTTTTGGCCGAAACCGAGTCAAATTGGGGTTTTTATAAATCATTGGGCTTAAAAATAAATACAAATTACACAAGGTTTTAATAATGTACAAGTTTAACAAAAAAAATTGTCCAACCCAAACACCCCCTTGGGCCGGTTATCTCAACCCAAACAAACATCCATAATAATATTTTTTATACATGTCTATATCACGTCTAATTTGTAATCCTAAAAAATATTTAAACTGCTTTCCTTTTTTAATACCCCATAACAGTCAAAAAAAATCAGTCTGCTATTCCCTTTTACCTTCTTCTCTGGAGGGTTCATGCATGACACTACAAAAGCCCACCAAAAATCATCACTCAGAAATTCCTAAAATAATCATCCCCTATTGGGTCAACCTTTTAAAATTCAACCCTAAACTAAAAGAACCCTAACCATTCACTAAACACTTAAATAAACTTTCCAATATCATGATTTTCAAGAAGTTCCCTTGATTTTTTATTTGGTTTTTTTTTTTTGATATTTCAAGGGTTTTGATCTAATTAAAGGTAATTGGAGTAACAAGGGTTTAAGTAGACAAGTGTACGAAAACAAAGATTTGGTGAAGGCAAAACAAAGATTTGGTTTCATTGTTATTTTTTGGTTGTGTGTGGATTCTGCCAAGCAACAAAATTCAAAACCACAAGAGTTGGAAAAATTTGATCATACAGCTAAAGTATTGTTATTGTAAGTCTCATAAATAGATTTTTTACATTGATTTGATTATAAAAAAATTCACTTGCATGTATTAAGTGTTAAATTATATATCGTGATAAAATCCATTGAGTTATATTGCATGTTGCAATATTGAGGTAGATGGTGGTTTTGAGAAGTTAAGTGTAGGTGTAAGGCTATTTTAAAGAGTGTTTGGAGTATTGTTTTGTGATTGATAATTGGAGTTTTGGATGAGTTGCTAGTTACCTAAGTTTAGGCAGAAAGTATAGCCGACTAATTAGGCGATCCAGAAAAATTGTAAATTTGAAATATTGGTAAAATAATATATTAGAGACTTTCAATGATCATTTGATATAAAATGGCATCTAACATCCTAATAATGAAGGCATGGCGACCAAATGAAAATCTTGAAATGACATTTGAACTAAAGAACTGCCATGCTGAATTATTTTATAAACTTGCAGAAATAAGAAAGGGTCAATTTCATCATTTTCCATCGAGATTCGGTCTGCGTTAAAACTAAAAAGTTACTGAACACGTTTTAACATCAATTGCCTTCAAAAGTTCGGTCCGAAAATGAGTTTTAGCATGTCGTTTCGGATGGGCCAGATTAGGAAAAATTGTATAAAAGTCACTATAGCTGAATTTTATTTAAGTTGACAGCAGAAACAAAAAAGGTCATTTTGGTCAGGGAGGAAGTGTGTGGTTAGGTCGAGATTCGGTTTCGGTAAAAAGAAAAATTGATCCGAAATGACGTTTTCTGCATAAAAAGCTTTAGAGATCGAGTCATGAAAATGTCCAGCAATGGTGGCCGTTTTTGAACGGGTCAGATTGAAAATATGTTATAAACACAACTTCGGTCAAGTAATCGAAAAAATTCCTTTAATGGGGTCTATTAATGGTTATGAATTGTTTAAGTATGGAACTTAATAAGTAAAACTAAATATTTACAACTAATAAGTTAGTCGTTGCTTTGCTTATATCTTAAAGTCTCAATCGTAGTAAGACGGTCAAAATGGGTAATTTTTACTAAAAAATTACATATTAGGCGAGATGGGTTAATATAAGGTATAATAATACTACTCCTGATTTTACAAGATGATGAATGAAAAGATTAAAACAAGTTTTTACACCCCCCCCCCCCCCCTTTTGAAAACCAGTTTGCTATGCTGCAAGTCAATGTTTCAGTTTCTTCAACAACTTCAACCAGAATGGTCAAGGTTTGTGACAATTGTCAAGCAACAAAACGACTTGGATATAGTCTCATATCACAAGCTCTTTGACGTTCTAAAACAGTATCAAAAAGAAGTTAATGAAATCTGTGTAGAGAGGATAGCCAAGAATGCTAACCCATTAGCACTTGTTGCTGCTGCTTCACCATATCCAGATCCTTATTATCAAACACCAAAATCTCATAAATCATTTGTACTACCATCAAAACAAGCATCTTCCACCAGATCTAATGCATCTACCAAATTCAAAGGCAAAGAGATAGCCAAACCAATCATACCTCCATCCGAGTCAGCTTCTAAAGAAGACAGTGATCCTAAACAAGCTCAGGGAGATAAGGATATGCAGAAAAATTTGGCACTCATTGCAAAGTTCTTCAAAAAGATCTACAAACCTACCAACAACAACCTTAGAACTTTTTCAAATTTCAGAACAAGAATGTGGATACTACTCCAAGGTACAAGAATGACAATCAGTCTGGACAGTTTGGGAATCAAAGGACAGTGACTGCTGGGGCTAGGGAGACTGTAGGCAGTCAGGTAGTGCATCAGACTGGGTTACAGTGTTTCAATCATAGGGAATTTGGTCACTTCGCTAAGGAATGCAGAAAACCAAAAAGGGTAAAAGACTACACGTATCACAAGGAAAAGATGTTGTTGTATAAACAAGCTGAGAAAGGTGTTCCATTACAAGCAAAGCAAGCTGATTGGCTAGAGGACACGGATGAAGAGATTGATGAACAAGAATTGGAAGCACATTACAGCTATATGGAAAAGATCCAGGAGGTTCCTACTGCAGACTCAGGAACTGATACTGAGCCATTGGAACATGTACACAATGATGCTGAATATAATGTGTTTGCCAATGTGAGACAACATTCTGACCAACCTGAATCCACTAGTAACACATGTTTAGTGGACAAGGATGATAGTAATGTCACTCCTGATTCACCAGATATGTGTGATAATATAACAACCCGAGTTTCACGACACGTATGACGATCGCGAGTTCGACGTCATAATGATTATTTTACGAGTTTTCGTAAGCGAACGTCGACATTTAAATTTTTATTTGTCGAGATAAATTGTTTTTGTATTTTATTGTGAGCGGATATTTGAAATTTATTATTTTGACGTTTCGCGGGTCAACGTTTGATCGCGCGTTCGTTAATCGTTTTAAGTATCGTAAAAATTTACGACGCGTCTCGTTATTATTTCTAAGATCGTAAATTTATTATTTATACGAATGTCGTCTTTTGTTCCTTGTCTTGAACCGGACACGCGTTTTAAAATATACACATTTTATTAAATGTATAAACCAAGAAAATGTAACGGAAAATAAAAATGGTCACGGAAATATAAACCCGAGCCTTAGGTCGGCGGCCTAACGAAACAAATGGCCCTTGTACTAAAAATATAAGAACTTTAAGATGGAGGGACTATTTTTGTCAAATGATCAAACTAATTTTCTATAAATAAAGGCTTAAATACATACACATTTTTCTTTTACAAAAATGTCTCTCCTTTGTCCTCTCCTCACCCCTAATCCCGGCCACCACAAAGAACCACCACTACCACTTTTGTTTTCGACATGCATTACGATCAAGTTACAAAATATTAATCTTTATATTGAGGCCTACGTTTCCATATAATAAAATCCCACATGCATTAAGTTTTGAAGAAGTTGGGTTTTGGGTTCGATTCAAGACTTTCGAGTTAAATGGGTGTTTAAAATAGTTAGATTATTGTTTTGAAAGTGTTGGTTTGATTGAAAAGTTGTCGGGTTCGTGTTGGTGTTCTTTTCTTCCGCGGGTTCGAACCACATGGAGGCCGAAACCAACACCTTGTGTGTTGTTGTGAGTATTCTTTTATCATTTGTTTCGTTATGTATTTGATTTCGTATATTATTCGTGATGAAATCCAAGCGAAACTTGCGTCGATTAGTTAATCAATGTTATAAAATGATTAAATGGGTTAAGTATAAATTATATGTCATGTTAGATGTATTTTAGATGAGCTTTTTGGGTCAAAAATGATTTTTGGCACACTTTGTAACAAGTACATTCTGAGCAGAAAGTTTGACATGCAAAACGAGGCACAAGATTTTGTAAAATTTGATAAAGCTTTTCGAGACGATAGTTTTGATATAAGGTATAGCTTCTAACTCCTAATAACGAATAAACTAGAGCAAAAACAAGTTTT
>BQNB010079303.1:0-30283 GCA_026074375.1 Tanacetum coccineum
CGGTATTCACACACGGACAACTATATGTCGCACTAACAAGAGCCAAAATGTAAATGTTTATCTTTCAGTTGACATTATCTTAACAATGACAATCACTAAGAGCCAAGGCCATACACTATCAAAGGTTGGTTTCCTTTAACAAATACGGTATTCTCACACGGACAACTATATGTCACACTGTCAATAATCAGACAAAAAAGATGAATAAAGATTCTACGTTTACACAAATACGACAACCATTGAAAGTAAACGAAAAACATTGTCTCAAAAAAAGTTTTATGAACCGAACCCGCTCGTCGGGCGGGTTACGCTACTAGTATATATATATATATATATATATATATATAGAGAGGAAGGTTAAAATAAAAAGACAAATATCCGTGAGAAGGATAAAAAAGAAAAAAAAATTAAAAAGTTCTCGAAAAATTCTAAAAAAATTCCATAAAATCAGGTATGTTGGTGCATAAAACTTTTGTAAAAGAAGTTTTTCTAATTTTGAGTTTTTATACGTTTTTTAAATGCACAAAAAAATAAATTTTGATGCACAAATTTTTTAACTTGTTATAGTTTGATGCGCAATAAAATTTTGATGCAAAAAGTCAAAAGAAATTGAGTACAAAAACTAAATTTTGATGCACAAAAAAGCGATTTAGTGCACAAACGTTTTTTTCATAAAAAAATTTCGGCAAAACTATCCACTTTTAGAATAACTTCTTTCACAACTTTTTCATGCACCAACATGAACGATGTTGTGGAATTTTTTAAGAACATTTTTCAAAAAAAAATCTTTTTATTTTTCTCACGGATATTTGTCTTTTTATTTTATCTTTATCCTATATATATATATATATATATATATATATATATATATATATATATATTATATATATATATTCTATTATATATATATATATATTGAGGCTGCTCACTCATGGTTGCCACTTTTTGGTTTTCTTAAAAAGACTAATGGCAATAAGCAGGCCTAAAAATAAGCTAGTGGCAGTCTTTTAAAAAGGGAAACAAGTTAAAACAGATGAACTATGAACTAAAAACTACTTGTACACCAATTTTTAAATTCTAAAACTTATTTTTACTATTTGCAAAATGGATTTAAAAAAGGTTTTTTTAAAACTGTTACAACCAAGGCTGTCAAACTCGCGAGTTTACACGTAAGATCGTACGATCTTACGTGTCCACCTGATAAAATCGTGTAGGATCGCAAGCAGGATCGTAAACTCGCGCGTAAGATCGTAGGATCGCGTGTCAATACGAGTTTACCAAATTACCAAGTTACTAACTTATTGACTTACATACTTACTAGCCCATTATTTTTTTAAGGCCCCAAAAAGAACAATACGAGTTCGTTGATCACAGTAACAAGTATTGACGTTTCATTCCTATATTTTCTAATCAATAAACCTAATTATCTACTTTCCCCAAATCGATATTACATGAAACAAATTAGGTTCTTCTTCTCATGTTCTAGTTACTTTAAGCAAAAAAATTCTTATAGGTAATTGTTGTTTTTTCTTTTACCTTTTCATAGTTTTAACTATTAACCTTTAAGTTTTAATTCAGATAACTTAATTGTAGTGATACTAGTGAAGTACTTTGTTTTGAGACGTTTATTACGCATGTTATGTAATTTTATTCCGCTAAATCGTGAATGTGACGATTGAAACTTGACTTTTTTGTGTTTTACTTTTACTTTGGTATTTGAATTTTGAACTTTGACATTTTCAAGAGGATATTATATAAATTTATATTTGATGATGAGTAGAAATAAAAATAGTTTGACTCGTTTATCCGTTGCTTACAGAACATGATAAATTGGTAGGATCTTACGATCTCGATCCGATCTTACGATCTCGATCTTGCAAAGACAAAAACGATCACAGATGGGATCGCGATCTTGACAGCCTTGGTTACAACTACTTATGACAGATTTTGGATAAAAACTCAAATGCCAATAACAATTATCAAAAACCTATCACACTGAATTCAACACCTAAAATAACACTTAAGAAAGACTTAAAAGCTTGTCAAAAAGGGCTTAATCAAATAAGCACCTTAAAACTATTTTGAGACCACAGTTTTGAACATGTAATAGATTAAACCATAAAACTCTTATATAAATTTTAAAACTTTTTGAAAACTGATTAAAATGACTAAATTTTGCTTGTTAAAGTTAACAGAATGACCCAAATGGTTTTTTTTAACCACTTTGACCCATTTTGAGGGCTTAACCCAAACACCCCTTTAATTATCAAAAGTCAATTTTTAAAGAGATTTGCAAAGATTTAAGCCAAGAATTCTAAAGACAGAAGACAAGTAATCAATATAAAGCAATAATAAGCAAAAGGTGCTTAAAAATAAGCACTCAAATAAGCAACAAAGAATTAAGCAGATTAAACAATTTAAAGACAGTTTCAAATAAAAACTAAAACAAAGAACATGTAAGCATCAAAACAGAGACAAGTAAGCATAAACTAACATAAATAAGCACAAATAAGCAATAAGGAACAGTAATAAGCAAAAAATGAAAAATAAGAAAATGGAACTCACAAGTGTCCACAGCTTTTGGCAAGGGAATAAGCTCTCAAAATAGCTTATACCAACCTATTTGCTTCCCAAGAAGCTCTAAACCAAGGCCGTCCACTATTTACCTTGCTACATGTGTTGAGTGACAGATTGTTTTGTGATTTAAAAAAAATTAAGACAGAGATTAAACAATCTTTTAAATGAACTTTGAATGAATCAACAACTTATAATAGAGATTAATGACTGAATTTAAAAGAAAATGGAAGATAAATGACAATATTTAAAGGAAAGCTTAAAATTTTATTAACTTGAAAAAAAAATACAATGCTTGAATTTTAAATGACAGTAATTTAAAAATGCAGTAAAGTAAATGGTCTAATTAGTTCTAAAACAAGACTAAGGATAACTACAAATGTAACACCCTCAAAAATCAGGACAACGCAGCGGAATGGTAACATTGGGGTGCTACTTTAGGGCACAAAACACAAGTCACGGAAAACGACCTCAAAAAAGACGTTTAAATAAATATCACATTCGTTATATTAAAATCAGAGTTTACAAAGGATCCCATTTATGATGCAATAGAAACATTTTTTTTATTTTAAAATGTTTGTCGAATGGTATACAAGTTATTAAGCCTTCTAAAATTATGTCCGCGCTACTCGAATGCTCCCAATGCTCAGCTAGCAAAATAATAACCTGAGGAAATACACGCAAAAACGTCAACAATAATGTTGGTGAATTCATAGGTTTAAGTAAAAAAAAGCAGTATTGAAATAATTTAAGAAATATTTCAGAAGAAAAGTAGCGTTACAACATTTAAAAGTAACGGTCAACATTCAGTAAAAGTCAAAACATTTATTAGTCATTAATTGGTATTGACATAAAAAAATGTGATCGACTAATATACCCTTTTCAATTAAATGAAAACATTTATATATATAACGCGCTTATAATAGGTTCTCAATATAAACTCAATATATATATATATAAATATATAATATAATTTATATATATAGTGAGACTTTTTCCATTTTCAAGTACCAGTACTTAATGCGAGAACTGACAGAACCACCAAAAACAATTGATGCACGCATTCATAATTGTTTTTTTGCACATAAGTTCTAAAAACAACATATAAGTTAAAAAAAAATCATATTTGTTATAAAAGAATTTGATAGAAGAAATGGAAAACCAAAATTTTTCTTTGAATGTGTGCATGTAATTTTCTTTATAAGGCGTGCAACAACAATATTTGTCGGCCGTGTGTAATTTTTTTTTTTGTGAAAAAAATGGAATAGTTCAATGATGATACTGAAGAACATTAAGGTGGAAATTCTTATGATTTTCATGTGTTTTTTTGATTTTTAAAAGGCGTGGCAAGTATATTTTTTAGTGATCTACATTCTGTCAGTTCTCGCACTAAGAATGGTTCTGAAAAGAAAGTCCCCCTATATATATATATATATATATATATATATATATATATATATATATATATATAATCCGGATCGATTGAGAATGTTTTTATTTTGAGAAGATTGAGAAGGTTTTCAAAAAGGGTTAATATACAAAGAAGTTACTAAAGTTTGTGTAAATGTTCGATTACGTTACTAAAGTTTAAAAAACGTACATATAAGTTAACACAAGTAACATGTTTTCCTGTATGATTACCGAACCAACAAAAATATTTGTAAAACATCACTGACTGTAAAAATACGGATATAATGTTACTTAACTTATCCGAAAATATTCGTTCAGGTTACCCGATTAACACTGAAAATATTGAAGTGTGTGCTTCCTATAAGTTTAGTAACATATTTGTAACATTTTAAACTTTAGTAATGTAATCTAACATTTACGCAAACTTTAGTAACATTTGTGTATAATAACCTTTTCAAAAATGATAGATTTTTAACTTTGATTTAAGTTTTTCAAGCGTAAAACTCATTTTAATATGATTATAATCCAAAATGTGTAAAAAAAAATTCGAATCAATGTAAAAAAATCTCTCGATTTTGCGATATAAGTACAATACTGAATCTTCTATACAAATTTAAGGAATCATTGTAATAACTCGATTTTAGCATTAATTTGTGAATCAAATTTGTGAATTATAGATTCGATTCACTATTAAATGATGTTTACTTGTGAATCAAGTCAAAAAATATGAATCAATTTGCTCAAACGAAGATTTCGCAATCTTCTCAAAATAAAAACCTTCTCAATGGAACCGGAGCCTATATATATATATATAAATATGGGACCGTTCTTTGCAGAACCACTTTTTTGTATAGAATCTACAGAACCTTTTTAGACCAATCAAAAAAACTTTATTTTAAAGCTTTTTATTTAATTTAAAAGGGTATAATTGTAAAAAAGCATTTTATATTATTTTTGAATTTTTTTTATTCAAAAAACGTTTTTTTAGTACCTAGATTTTAGGAAATTTAATTAAACATTTTTTTGTTTTTTTGCTTTTACTTTTTTATTTGTTTAAGCAACAAAATCGAGAAAATAGATAAAAAAATGCATTTAGAAAAGTTGCACATAAGGTGTTTGTTAAAATGTATGTGTGATTTTTTTTAACAATGATGCACAAAGATTATGATGCATCAACTGTTAATCTATCATTTATTTAGTGGAAAAAGGCTTGTATATGTAGTTGTATGTGTGATGTAGCTCTTTTAAAATGTTGATGCATTATGTCTTTGTTTGTGGAAAATATTGATCTAAAACTTTTTTTGTTTAAGTTATGATTAGAAATGTTGGTGTGTGTAATTGTATGTATGATTCGGTTGTTCTGAAACCTTGATGCAAAAGGTGTTTGTTTGTGACAAATGTGATTTATTAGCTAGTATTTTCGTTCTTTTATCACAAAAGACTTGTATGTTTAGTTATAAGTTTGATGCAGTTGTTTTGAAAAATTGATGCAGTTGGTATTAGTTTGCGGAAATTTCAAGTATCATGCTAGTGACTTTTTATTGATGTCTGCTCGAAATGGGGCTCTTTAGGTCTAGATATTTAGAATTCTAAGTCATACTTGCGAGTTGTGAGTTGTGATTTCACGACATAAAAATGTTCCCTGAATGTGTAGAGATTTTCAATTACCTCACTAGCAAGAAACATCTACAGCTTTGGTTATGAATCATTATAATATACATTCTGCAGTTCTGTTTTTGTGCTTTTACTTTTACAATAGTTTGGCTTGGTGAAAAGTTTGTGAAAAGATTAAACCGGCCTTAAATCTTATTTAGGGTAGTTGTTGATAAGAATCTTTCAGACTCGCTGATATGACTCTCGAACACACTTCTATGTATTTTAAATTACTTGTTAGTAGTATAACTAACTAACCAAGTGTACTCCAACAGTTCAAGTGGTGTTTACAAAAGAAGGCATAACAAGTTATATACTTGAATTTTGCATTAAAGAAACGTGCATTAGCCGAGGAAATTCATGAGAAGCAAGAGCAGGTACTTTCCATATACTTAATTTTTCTAAAATGAAGTTTGGTGAGTCAATTTCCTTGCCTTATTATTAGACTAGTCTGAAGCCCTTGTTTCAACATGAATAGACTACATGTTGGTCATCCTTTTATTGGCTTGTTGGTGGTGCATACAATTATGCCAGAATGCACCTGCTGTCAGGCGTAGGGGATTGCATCCTGAGAAAGTGTCAACTCCTTACCTCCTTTACAGTAGAAAGAATCGACTATTACTAGTTTCTTTAGTTGTCGCATATATAAGTAACCTTGATGTAACTTGACTGGTTGTCTGTTATAATGTGAAAATGTTATGATGATTCTAAAACAGGAAGGATGCACAAAATTAACTTTGATGCTAGTATTTAGCAACTATATCTAAATGTTGGTTTAATGTTAAGATGTTTAGTCTGATAAAAGGTAGTTCGATTAAAATGGCTGTTTTAAGTTGGGCCACATTTCTTCTTGCCATGCTCCCACTGATCGATAACATTATTGGCTAGTTCGATTAAAATGGGTTCTGCCCCATCATTTTTCCGCATTTCTTTCGTGGTATATCTTTTACTCTTAGACTGATGACTATGAGAAAAGTAGATAAACCAATCATTAGAACAAAAGTATTGTATCATATCAATTTTGAAACTAAACGTTATGCATAGTTTTACCCATTATTTACATATCCAAATGCGTTAAAGGAGCTTATATTGATGCAAAGTTGTAGGTAGCATGAGAAAACAAAGCTGGATATGGGGACATATTTTAAGCATCGCTAAAAGCAGCTAAAAGCAGGTAGCCGGGTAATTATATGTATATGATCTTTTAAGAAGATACAGTAACGTTTCATAGGTTGTGATTATCAGGAGGTTGACCATCTTCTTTGCTCATTTGTACTTTAGTAATTTTTTATATCTGGTGCTGATTAGTCCTAATATATGTAGGATCTAAACTTCTGCTTCAACACCTTTCAGACTTATGTTTTGATTTTTTGAACTGTATTTAATTCAGTTATTATTCGTATTTTTCAGGATGAACGTGTTATTTGTCTTTCTAATCCTATATATAGGTTAGCAATTAGTGTAGGAGATGAACGAGGTTCCGTGAAGAAAAGTAAAAGTGAAACTAACTTTAAAGTCTGATTACAACAATGAGTTATAAGGGTCTTCTTTCTTCATGTTGTAGAGATTTTTCTGGAATTGAATGTTCTTTTCATGCAAGATTTCTACCTTTTTAATCTCATTATACTTGCTATGTTAAAAATTGGTATTATGTGTCTTTCATTATCTTTACTTTCCTAATTTATAGTCTTATTGAGATGTGTTACTCTGAATGTCCAGTTTGTTGCTGTCGTTTGCCAAATGATTGCCGAAGTATGCATATTTACATTGACAAATGTTATTGAATAATTTCTTTGAACTAAATATTGATTTGTAATGTGCCTATTGATTGTCTCACAGATACTTTAAACCTCTTGTTGCTGATGTTGCCGTGGTTGCAAAATGTCATTTGAGTGTTCAGTATAGACACAAAAAGGAAAGCTCTTTGCACAGTTGGTCGACTTGCTGCAGTACTATGAAGGTTTTGAGATCGATGATAACTTAGGAAGGCAAATGACAGATGACGAGGTGCTTCAAGCCCACTATGAACGTTTTCAGGCTTTTCAGCTTCTTTCATTAAAGAAGATACCAAAGGTTTGTTCTCCCCTGATATCTGCATAGTGGAGATGGAGTTGAAAGGTTGGGTTGAGCTGTTGAGTCAGGCTGACTTGACATGTAAACACCATTTTCTCCACTTCCCCAATCTACTTTGTAAATTTTTGATGCCTTAGTTTGGATTGGATAAACGTCATTATTACAATATAAGTTCAAATATCTGAATAAAACCCTTTAAGCAGTGGATCTTAACTTCATTTGACTATGCCTCTATAGTAATGCTTATTTTTTTTTTTTTTTTCTCTTTTGGCTATCTAACCAAAATTTTGTTACGTTTCTGTGTCTTTTATTGGTCAATTATAGCGTGCTGATCTTTCAAAGAAGATGTACTTTCTCCTAATGAGTTGGGGGACTTGGTCTGAAATAAGGTTAGTAGATATACTATCTATAAATAGGTACGCATCATATACATGTCGAGTTATACGTGTATCATATTTAAATTGTTCTCATATAGATATAAGAGTAGAATAAACAAACCTATGCAACGAAAAGAGAATGAAAGGGATATGAAATGAGGGAGTAGATATAACAAGATGATTAATTAACATAAAGTAGAGATTATTTTATAGGATTGATGCAGTATAGATAAGACTGTGATGTAGTAGAAATAATATTGCACTTTAAAAAACTCTTTAAATTTTAATGAATTTATAGAGTAGAGATAATACTTTGAAGAACTATTATAAAGGTTTTTTATATTGTGTATTTTAAATCACAATTTTTTATAGGGTTGATGCAATAGAGATAATGTACTAGATGAATGGGAAAGTTGTCATTAGTTCGATGCTCGGTGTCAAAGAGCCTGATAAGGTTACAATCAACAATCCAGGTCAGAGTACTACTAAAGGATATGGAGGTTGATTTCAGGTTTATGTTTGAGCTGTGAAACTAACATAAGAGGATTTTGTTCGGTATGTGTAGATAAAGGAGGCCTCAACTCGAGGACTTGTACACAATTATTTCCTGCATTAAAGAAAGCAAAGAAACAATATCTGCTAATGCTAAAGAGAGGTAGTTTAAGAGAATCTACACGCCGTAAATGAATAGTCTTTCAACCTTTTTTTTGTCATTTTATTACAAATAAAACAATGATTTGATTGTAAAGAAAGAAAATTATATGTCACAGCTTCAATGTATATCTATCTAAGTTATAGTATCTTTTTTGAGTTAAATATTTTTTATTACACCATAGTGTTAAATTTATTGCATCAGGTTTTTTGTATAATGTGATGCAATAGAATTTTTAACTGTAACTATAATGCACTATAAAAATACATTGTGATGCAACAACTTTTTCACTGAAATGTACTAACTTTTTAAGTGTAATTCACTTAAACAATTAAATTTTAACTTAGATGTACTAACTTCTCTTTTTTAAGTGAGATGTACTAACTTTTTTAACTGTAATGCATTAACAAAATACATTGTGATGCAGTAACTTTTTTAACTTTTTTGACTGAGATGTACTAACTTTTTTAACTGTAATGCACTAACAAAATACATTGTGATGCAGTAACTTTTTAATTGGGATGTACTAACTTTTAAGTACTAAACAATGACTGGTCATTATAAGAAAAAGTACTTAGTTTCCAACAGACATTAAGTAAAAGTAAAAGAACTTATCAAACATTTATCATTTAGTTAACTACAATAACTAGAAGACTTTAAACATCAAAAAAAAAAAAATACTTAAATCCAACATATTTGAAACTAAAAGTGTTCATAAGCAAAGTACTTAGTGTTTATCATTCAATTAACTTCAATACGTTGTCAATGAACTTTTGATGCAAATCTTGATCCACTTTGACAACATTATCTTTAAGAATTTTGGAAGTCTTTACACATGTTTGTGCTTCTTTTAATACCTTTGCCCCTTTGTCATTACAGCTTATAAGTATTATCTTTGCAAAAAACTTGGCACGCAGCGTCCACAATTGAGTTTTCAGACTTGGTCATTCCTTCTTCAGTTACAGTTATATTCTACTTTAATGCAGTAGAAATAACAGTAATGCAGTAGAAATAATATTGTGGTGTAGTAGATTTATACATTGTAATGTAGTAGATTTATTCATTGTCATGCAGTAGATTTGTAACATTGAATTATACAAATATTTAAATGGAGAACACAAGTACTAGCATGGATTCAAATGTAATTCACTTATAAATATTTACAGATTATCAATGCAACTACTACATCATTGTTTTACAACAAGTGCATCATTCATACACATACATAAAACCCACTTTTTGACAAGTAATACACCATACATGTTACGTAGTCAAACCTTATATTACACAATTGAACACCTACTTAACACAAATTCAACATTATCTCAGTGTTATGAAATATCATACAGTATCTTTGGTGTTCAGTTTTTTATGCATCATAGTTTTATATCTAGTGCATCATTTTTAAATATGTATTGTATCATAGTTATAATGTTATCGCATCACTATTATATGTCAGTGCATCACAATGTCATTTCCAATGCATCTTTATGTTCATTAAATATTTGAGACTAAAAGTGTTCATAAGCAAAGTACTGAGGGTATTTGATCATTCAATTAAGTTCAATACAATTGTAAATTTTACTACATTAAATTGTATATTTTATTGCATCACAGTGTAAATTTTACTGCATTAACTTCTATATTTTACTGCATCACATTGTAAATTTTACTGCATTAAATTGTATATTTTATTGCATCACTATGTAAATTTTACTCCATCAAATTGTAAATTTTACTATATTAAATTGTATATTTTACTGCATCACAATGTAATTTTACTGCATTAACTTCTATATTTTACTACATTACATTATAAATTTTACTGCATTAAATTGTATATTTTACTGCATCACTATGTAAATTTTACGCATCAAATTATAAATTTTACTACATTAAATTGTATATTTTACTGCATCACAGTGTAAATTTTACTACATTAACTTCTATATTTCACTGCATCACATTGTAAATTTTACTGCATTAAATTGTATATTTTACTACATCACTATGTAGATTTTACTGCATCACAGTGTAAATTTAATGCATTAACTTGTATATTTTACTGCATCAAATTATAAATTTTACTACATTAAATTGTATATTTTACTTCATCATAGTGTAAATTTTACTGTATTAAATTGTATATTTTACTGCATCACATCGTAAATTTTACTACATTAAATTATATATTTTACTACATCACATTGTAAATTTTACTGCATTAAAATTGTATATTTTACTGCATCATAGTGTTAATTTTACTGCATTAAATTTACAATATGATGCAGTAAAATATATAATTTGATGCAGTAAAATTACAATTTGATGCAGTAAAATATACAATTTAATGCAGTAAAATAAACAATTTAATGCAGTAAAATTTACATTGTGATGCAGTAAAATATACAATTTAATGCAGTATAATTTACAATTTGATGCAATAAAATACACAATTTAAAGCAGTAAAATTTACACTGTGATGCAGTAAAATTTACAATGTGATGCAGTAAAATATACAATTTAATGTTGTAAAATATACAATTTAATGTAGTAAAATTTACACTGTGATGCAGTAAAATATACAATTTAATGCAGTATAATTTATAATTTGATGCAGTAAAATTAAACTGAATCAAAAATATTAAAATAGGTGATGCCCTAATTTTGATGTACTAACAAATATTGTGATGTAGTAACAAAAACACTTTAATGCACTCAAATAACACTGTGATGCACTGGGTTTTGAATCGTGATGCAATAAGATTATAACTATGATACATTGGATATATAAAACAACATAGTGATGCATCGGGAATAACACTATGATGCATAATAATTTATTAGAGATGCACTGAAAATAGAACTATAATGCAGTAAACAAAATAGACACAAAAGATACAATATGATATCTCATAAAACTAAGATAATCTTGCTTTGATGATTTGTATGCAATACATTTTTTTACAATTGAATCAATGTTTCGTAAAGAATATATTTATGTACAGAATAACTCAACAACCGAACTTATTTGTAAAAAACAGAAAATAATAAAAACAAAATATTCATTGAAAGCTCATTTGCGGGTAGATTCTCTTAAACCATGTCTTTTAAGCAGATCTTGTTTCTTGGGTTTCTTGGATGCTGGCATGTCTATTTTTAGGTCTTGGAGTTATGGATTCCCTTCTCTCCACATACACCACATGTCCTTCTCTTGGAAAGTTACTCGTTAGATGCTTCGGCTCATGGCAAACAAATTGCTTAGTAGAATCGACACAATAGATTCAACAAACACACTCCTAAGCACGAATTATGTATTTAAGTTCAACTAGCAAACCACAAATAACACAAAGTTATGTCTGAACCGAACACGAGTTTGTACATAAGTTCAGCAAACAAACTATGTTTTAAAAACACATGTATGCACACACACAAAAAAACACCACCCACGCCCTGTAATGTCATCTTTTTATGCAAAAACAATTCTGCAACCAAACAATACTTTTAAACATTTTTCTACCTAAAATTCTCAGCAAAACAAACAACCTTTTAAAGTCAATTTTGTGCACAAACAATTCAGCAACGAAACAGCCCTTACAAGCATTTTTCTGCACAAAATTTTAGCAAACCAATCAGCCTTTTAAAGTCAATTTTCTACACAAAAATTTCAGCCACCAAACAACCTTTTAAAAGCATTTTTTGCACAATTTCAGCAAAACACACAGCCTTTTAAAGTCAGTTTTTTTCTACATAAACATTTCAGCAACCAAACAACCCTTTTAATTTATTTTTTCCTGTTTAAAAATTTCAGCAACAAAACACCCTTTTAAGGTAACTTTCTGCATAAATTTCAAAGACCAAATTGCTTAAAGATGAGATACGTACTTCACAGAAAAACATGCTCAAAGTTATGCATGATATTCTTCACAACTAATATCAGCAAACATACTACCTTCTATTAGTCCTTTTTTTCCACACAAAAATTTTAGCAACCAAACACTCTTTTAAAAGTTTTATTTCCTAATACTAGACCGCATACTAGAGAGAATTTTAGAACCTATTTGTCTTGTTCAAATTCTGGATATAACAGTAGTTTCAATGAAGGGTTTCAACCTAAATATAGAGAAGCTAGCCTGATTGAATTAGATTCAACAGAGAACCTATAAAATCTGTCCTCAAAAGCTCTAAAATTCTAGTATAAGTAGCAACAATTTCTGCACAAAATAGTCTTAAAGTAAGTACTAAACAACCTTATATTCTGTTAGAAATAGTCACACAATTCTACATCAAACAGCCATAAAGTCTATTGCAAATAGCTTTAAAAATTATGCAATAAGTACCAATATTATGCATTAAAACAGCTAAATAAAGTAATGAATTCTGCACAATATCCACCCTTTAAATTGCTGAAAAGAAAAGCTGTTCGAAACCAATTTTGATGTAGTCATTTGTGATGCACTTGAAATTATTTTGTGAAAACCAATAGTCATTTGTGATGCAATTGAAATGACACTGTGATGCACTTATAACACATCACTATAATGCGTAACACAACATATTGTGATGCACTGAAAATGACATTGTGTTGCACTAACATATAACAGTGATGTAGTAAACAAACATCATGATGCACTCGAAATAACACTTAGATGTTGTAGCATATAACAATATTGAAATTTCATAAAACTAAGATAATGTTGCATTGATAATCTAGATGCTATAACTTTTTACAATTGAATCAATGTTATGTAAGGAATGCTGGTTATTGATGTTCTATACAACAAGATATGTGTGGGAGAGAATGCAAGATTATATCAAGAGTTCAGTTAATCATGCAAATACATGTGCTAAATAAATAGAAAAAAATAGAAAGCATGCCTGTGCATCTTCAGTCATTAAATCTGCCTCGTCAAGGATGATAATTTTGAAAGGTGGTCAAGGATAACCCTTACATCACGAAAGAGAAAGCAATAAATAAGCATATTAAACTAAAACACAGTAATAAAATTGAAAATGGTGGCTGTTGTGTGTTTCTTTTTTCAAATTTTCATGTTTTGTTTTCTAGTTTTCTTTAAAGGAATTGAGTTAGATGATACCCGTGCTGAGCAGAACCAACATCAACTACTGCAAAATTCTTAATTATAGTTCGAACCACATTGATTCCACGATCATCACTAGCATTGAGCTCGAGAACCCTGGACTTGTAGAGTTCAGGACTGCAAAAGAAAATAGACAACGGGACAACAAATTGATCAGTGAACAAAATAACATTCATGCAAAGTACTCCAATCATACAATTTTAAGTTATTCTAAAACAATTATACATTTTTGCACAACTATATAATAACTTCAAACTCACCAAGACCGACAAGGTACAACTGATAACGCTTCCTTGGGTGGGTATATTAACTCCAGTACTGCAACACTTTTAGCCCTCTTCACATATGAATAAATTAACAAGTATATCAGTGAACTTTTCACTTATGTATGTAACCAAAATATTTGGCTAAAATTTGCCAATAGTAATGAACTCTAAAATGACATAAGACATGTCTAACTGTGCTCTGATAGACTGATATCCATGTATAAAGATTTTCTTCCTTGGGTGGGTTTAATAGCAATTCAGGTGCAGTGAAAGATGTCAACGATAATCTGTCGAAAGGTGATAGTAAACACATTGAAATAGAACCAGAAAGTGAAGGTAAAAGAGATAAGTTCATCTTCGATAGTCCGGGTGTGACCAGATTAATTTTCAATCACGGCGGCAATGGAAATCATGGTGACGATGGTTCTGGTGATGTCGAAGAAGTCGTTATTGAGAAGGTATCTCCTGATGTTGACATCTCACAATCAAAGCCTGTGGTTACTGTGTCAGCTACTAAAAAGATTCCTGATTCCACTTTGAAAAAGGTAAAACCAGGAATTGTGGAAATTGATCGTTCAATATTCGATGGTTTGTCAGGAAGTGCAACTGTTAGTGCAGCAGCGTTCAATGGGAGCTCTGGTAGGGAGGTTCCTTCATCAGCAAGAAAAGATGTCTCTAATGCCAAATGATAAGCAACAAAAACACCATACTGGACAACGTGTTTTACTTTCTTCAACTCGTCACCATTCGCACCTCTAAGTAATATCTGAAAATTCCAATCAATATATTTATAAGAAAATATACTACTCAACAAGATAATACTTTCTTCTTTTAACTACTTACCGTGCAACCAAATGGCTTTGGACAGCCTTCAAAGTACATAAGTGTCTTCACCATCTTCTTGCCAGCTTGTCCAGCAATTCCATGCTCTTCCTGGAACCTTTGAACACGAAACATATCAGAGTATTCTAATTCCCAACTTCTGAGACGATAGATGGTCGATTGAAGGAACTATCTGAGTGCCTGTGCACCGAGCTATTCGTTCCAGAAGTGGCCTTTTGATATTCAAAACAAGTGTTGTCTTTTTACAAAGAGAATTCTTGTGCATTATTGCGAAACTGATTTCTCAACCAAAAGAACATCCGGTTGGTGTGCGTCTATCTTTGCCACAACCATCTTTAGATGATCCATTTCCTGCATACAGACAATACTAAATTTACAAAGCTAAAATTGGAAGTAACATGGGGTAAATAGAAATTAAAAAACCTCAAACCTACTGCAGCAGAGTATCAAAACTTGATATGTGGTTAGAAACATGCTGATACTCAAGAGCTCCTCCAAGAAGTAAGAAACGAGGCTTCTCTATTCTTGATGTCATCCGTCTATGAGCAACATTTTTCTTACAAACAACTCCTCTCATCACAATACTGAAAAAAAAATCAAAATAACAAAAAAAAGTTGTATTAACAAAAAAAATCAGCATTTTTTGTGGTTTAGCCGTTAATTTATTCCCAAATAGTTTGTTCTCTTTAACATTTTTGTGGGTTAGATCTAACCAACCAGCTTTCATTATGTAATCGATGGAATCCGTTAAACTTCATATTTTTTCGTGGCTTCACTTTAAGGGAAACTGATCAAAGTAGCAAAAATAGTGTATATTACGAGCCTGCAAACACTTTTGCATAAATTTATCTTTTACTACAGATTTGCCCAAACAATGTTAAATAACATGTATACATTTACTTTTTTCTTCAAATTACAGACTTGATTTTTTTCTCTAAATTTTTAGTGTCCGTAAAGACGCCTGCCAGATACCTGGCTATTTTGTTATAATCGTCCGACACTTGACTACTTTGTCGCAACAAAAAAATCCATTTGGCTACTTAAACCAAGTTCCCTAGCTTTAATCCCTTGAAAAGATTTCTTACTTATAAAAATTGCAAACAAATGACCCAAATTTTCTAGGAGCTAAACCATTGCAAAAAAAACTAAGGCTTAAAACCTATAAAATGCTGAATGTTTAGTGGTAAATACTGCATCACATGAATACAACAACTATATTAAACATTCAAACAAACACATAAACACTTTTTGACACATAAAACACACTTCAACTAACCTAATCTAACCTCATATGCAGGTACCTACTGCATCACTTTAATACATAACTGCATTAAGTAATAAAAAAACAGATACTTTTACGAACAAAACACACTTCGCCAAACACAATTTAACGTCATGTGCAACTAACAGTTACCTACTGCATCACTTCAACACAACAACTGCATCACTCATATAAACACATAAACAAACACTTTTTGACATGTAAAATACACTATAACTAACCTAATCGAATATTATTTGCCATAAATGTAGAACCTACTGCATCACTTCTTTACAACAAATGCATTACTCTTACAAACACATAAACAAACACTTTCTGACATGTAAAATACACCATAAATAACCTAATCGAATATTATTTGCCACAAAAATAGAACATGCTGCATCACTTCTTTACAACAAATGCATCATTCATACAAACACATAAACATACACTTTTCGACATGTAAAAGACACTATAATTAAGCGAATCGAACATTATTTGCCACAAAGTAGAACCTACTGCATCACTTCTTTACAACAAAAGCATTACTCATACAAACATATAAACAAACAATATCCTAATGCATATTCAATTCATTTTCTAACAAAACCGGCAAACCACATTTATCTTAAAACATCCCTATGAACACCAACTTACATTCTACTGCATTACAATTCATTATCTAGCACATCACACACATGATCAGGCACACACAATCATTTTTTCATAAAACCAGCAAACCACATTTAGCCTCAATCTTCACGATGAACACCAAATAATAATCTAATGCATTTAAGTTCGTTTTCTAGCACACCACACACATAATCAAGCACGCACAATCATTTTTTGCACAAACGCAAACCATATTTAGCCTAAATCATTATTGAACACCAAACAATAACCTAATGCATCTCAGTTAATTTTTAGCACATCATAAAGATAATCAGACACGCACAATCAGGTTTTGCACAAACGAAAAGCCATATTTAACATAAATCATCCATATGAACACCAAACAATATCCTAATGCATCTCGGTTCATTTTCTAACAAATTACAAAGATAATCAGGCACTCACAATCATGTTTTGAACAAACAGCAAACAATATTTAACATAAATCATTCCTATGAACACCAAACATATCCTAATGCATCTCAATTCATTTTCTAACAAATCACAAAGATAATCAGGCACTCACAATCATGTTTTGCACAAACGGCAAACAATATTTAATATAAATCATTCCTATGAACACCAAACAATATCCTAATGCATCTTAGTTCATTTTCTAACAAATCACACACATAATCAGCCAAAAACTATCATTTTCACCCATACTATATATCAATTTACCATAAACTACTACATCTGACATAAATTTAACACCTATTGCATTTCAACTAAAATTAAAATAAATTCAAACACATACTTGTAGAGATGGATGTCGATTTTCCCACTTCAACCGTTCTAAAAATTAAACATAAGCGAGATAGAAGTTTGATTGGAGTTTTATTAATTCGTTAACCTATGGTGTTCAGGTAATAATTTTTGTATTCCTTTGTTCTTATTGGATTAATAGAGTCGTGGTATTTGTTTGTTGTAATTGGATTAATAGAGTGGTAGTTTTTTAGGTGTTCGGAGTCAATTAACCCTAATATGCCTAAGATATGAGCCAATGAAACATTTGCAGTTTCATATTAGTTCATGCATGCCATTTTTTTTTCTTTTTGTAGTTTGTTGTTGTGTGTGATTTGTGATGGCCTTTAAACATTAATATGTGGTTTGAGTGTTGATTTTATATGTTGTGTGTAAGTTGAATCCAAATATGCCTAAGACATGAGCCAATAAAACAACTGCATTTTGATATTAGTTCATGTTTGCCTTTTTTTTTACTTTGTGTAGTTTCTTGTTGTTGTGTGTGATTTGCGATGGCCTTTTAAACCCTATTATGTTGTTTTAAGTGTTGATTTTATATGGTATGTGTAAATTGTTTTCGTAGCTTCTGATTTGTTAGGTGATGGAAGCTATTTTTGTTGCATAGGTTATGGTGATGCCTGTTGATTTCATTATTGCTGTTAGTTGAGTTTTGATTTACTCAATTTGATTTCTTAAGTGTTGCAAACTAGCATTTTGAAGTGCAGATTGTTTTTATCTTGTAATCATTTGTATGTTATTATATGTTTTGTATAATCTAGGTTTTTGATTGCTTATTTGACAATTACTGTTAATTTAAAGAATAAACTAAAATTTTGTTTTGTCAGTTGGTATGTGGCTGTATAAAGTGGCCTTCAAATGACAAAACATAGCTTTTATATGCTTCTGCGATTTTTTTGGAACGACGGATTTTTATTAAAACAACTAGCAAGGAGCTAGAAAATTACAAAGAAATTAAGTGAGGGTTTTTAAGATACTCAATCCAACTAAAAGAGCCTTTATAAGCTTTTGCGATTAATGCCATCTATTGTAGTTGTTAGGAATACAAAAGTATCGGTCACTTCCATAAATATCGGTAGATAGCTCGTTATGTAATATTTCGAAACTAGATAGGCTAGATAAGCAAAAGCCCATGGACCTAAGCCTATAGCCGGCCACTTAGGTGGTATATAAACCCTTTCCATGCTATGGAAAGGGTTTTGGTTGTTCATTTGATTCACATAGTAATCTAACATTCTTTCTTTTCTTTCTTTCACTAAGTGTTCATCCAACCACCTTTCTTTCTCTCTCTAAACCCTAGATTGAATCCATACATTGTGTGTGTTAAGATATCTTTCAATTGGTATCAAGAGCCATGGGGTGTTTGTGAAGGTTTTGTGTGCGTTATTTACTCGTGTGTTTGGTTCGAACTAACCAAAAGATCTTCATCTTTTGTGGGTTTAAAACCATAACGTTTGCTACTTTCTTCTTTATTTATCTTAGTATAGGCTAGTTGTACAAGAAACTCTTTGAAAAACATCAAAAAATCCCATCTTTTTGTGTTTTTTGTTGGTTTGAACAAGGGTTGTATCAAGAATCTTGATTTCAAATTTTTTGTGTCAAAAACGTTAAAGTTTGTGTTTTTAAGGTTCTCATAGTCTTAGATAGGTAAGAAGTACAAGGAAATTTAGGTAAAAACCTTACAAAATGAGTCTTTTTGTGATTCTTGTGTTTTGAGTTTCGTTGGTATTTGGGCGAATTATACACGCTCTCAGACGATTTATACGTAAATCTGTTAGGCGAATTATAGGTATATTTTTAGGCGATTTATACGTAAATCTGTTAGGTGAATTATACGTATATTTTTGGGCGATTTATACGTAAATCTGTTAGGCGAATTATACGTATATTTTTGGGCGATTTATATGTAAATCTTCAGGCCATTTATACGTAAATCTTCAGGCGATTTATACGTTGTTTTCTTGGGCGACTTATACGTTGTTTCTCTTGGGTGATTTATACTTCATTTTTTTGGGCGAATTATACACTTTTCTATTAGGAGAATAATACACTTTGCTTGGGAGATCTATACGCTTTGCTTGGGAGAAATATACACTTTGCTTGGAAGATTTATACACTTTGCTTGGGAGAACTATACGCTTTGTTTGGGAGATTTATACGCTTTACTTGGGAGAATTATACACTTCCATTAGGAGAATTATACGGTTGTTCTTTGATTTGTAAAATCCCGTGAAAATGTATTTTCCCGGTTTTATCAAGAATTGTAAAATCCTGTGCATTTCAAAGACCCAATCACATTAATCAAAATCTCACTTTAACACAACAACCTCCAATCATTGTACGATCATTTTTTATCTTATCACATATCAAATCAAAATGGATTCAATGATTCCAATTGGAAAAAAGAATACTCTTGCTGAGTATATGATACTCTCTGGTGCTGACAATCGTCCACCAACATTGGACAAAGACCTGTATGATTCTTGGAAAAGTAGAATGGAACTATACATGCAAAACAAAGAGCACGGAATAATGATACTTGAATTAGTTGAACACGGTCCACTCATTTGGCCTACGATTGAAGAAAATGGGGTGACCAGGACAAAGAAATATGTTGAATTGTCTGCTACAGAGAAAATCCAAGCTGATTGTGATCTCAAGGAAACTAATATCATTCTTCAAGGTTTATTATCTGATATTTATTCACTTGTTAATCATCACAGAGTTACCAAGGATCTATGGGAAAGAATTCAACTACTAATGCAAGGTACCTCATTGACAAAGCAGGAAAGGGAGTGTAAACTGTATGATGCATTTGATAAGTTTGCTCACATCAAGAGGGAATCACTTCATTAGTATTACTTGAGATTTACTCAGCTAATCAATGACATGAACATTTACAAAATGAAATTGAAACAATTTCAAGTCAATACCAAGTCCTTAAATAGTCTCCCACCTGAATGGAGTAAGTTTGTGACTGATGTCAAGCTTGTAAAAGATTTGCATACTACCAACTTTGACCAGCTTCATGCATATCTCCAACAACATGAACTCCATGCAAATGAAGTCCATATTATGCGTGAGCGCAATCATGATCCACTTGCACTAGTTGCCAATCACCAGCAGACTCCGTCTCATTTCAACACTTATCAATCTTCGTACAACAATCCACAATTCCAACAACAATTTTCACCATCTCCGTCTCCTCAATATGGATCAATTCATCCCACACAACATTACTCAACTACTCATCTATCCACACCTCTTGAAATTTCTTATCCATCAACACCGTATTCAAATGCTTACACATCCACAATTCATCAAGATGCTTACCCACAAACACAATCCGTTCCTTAAATTGAATATACTGTCTTCACAGTTAATCAACAAACACATCTGGCTGAATTTCCACAGATAGACTCTGGTCTAGCAGTTACTGTGTTTAAGCAAGGAGATGACCCTATTGACGTCATTAAAAAATGATGTCATTTTTGTCTACTGTCGTCACATCTCGTTTCCCATCCACCAACAATCAGCTAAAAAATTCCTCCAACCCAAGACAACAAGCAACTATTCATTATGGAAGGGTGATTGTTCAATCGGTTCAGGAGAGACAAACTTCATTTGCTGCTGGTATGTCTGGAACAAGGGCTAACATCTCAGGAACGGGAACAAAGAGTTGTGAAGTGTTTTAACTGCCAAGGGGAAGGTCATATGGCAAGACAGTGCCCAAAGCCAAAGAGGAAAAGAGATGCTACATGGTTTAGGGATAAAGTTCTTCTGGTTGAAGCACAAGAAAATGGTAAAGTTCTAAATGAGGAAGAATTGGAATTCTTGGCAGACCCCGGAGTTTCAAAAGGTCCAGTTACACAGACGTTCATTACACACAATGCAGCGTATCAAGTAGATGATTTGGATGCATATGATTCTGACTGTGATGACTTCTCTACAGCCAAGGCAGTTCTTATGGCCAATTCGTCTAGTTACGGATCAGATGTTCTCTCCGAGGTACCTCACTATGAAAACACTCATACTGATATGCTAAATCAAAGTATGCAAGAGATGTCGTATTCTGAACAAACATATCTTGTGAATTATCCAGAGAATGAGATAACAAGTGATAGCAATATCATTCCTTATTCTTAGTATCTGCTTGAAACACAAAATGCAGATGTTCAGGATATAAATTCTTTTGCACAACAAGATGCCATAATATTATTTGTGTTTGAACAACTGTCAAATCAAGTAACTAATTGTAACAAGGTCAATAAGGACAATCTAATTGCCAATGAATCCTTATTTGGCGAGCTTGAAAGATACAAAGAACGGGTAAAATTGCTAGAAGAAAGACAAAATGTGGATTCAAGTACTCGAGAAAAGCTTATAATGAATGATCTAATTCAGGAGAAAAATGCACAGTTTGCGGATTTTGAAAAAGAAATTAACTATCTTAAACAAACTCTTTCTGTACAATTAAAGGAAAATGAATTGTTAACAAAAATATTTAATGTTTTAAAAAATGAATCCAAGGAAAAAGAAGCTAAGAATATTGATAAAGAAATTTCTTTAGAAAAGAAAGTTAAAGAACTAGACAATATTGTTTGTAAAATGGGTCAATCCGCGCAAACTGTGCATATGCTCACGAAACCACAAGTTTTCTATGATAACAACCTGAAACAAGCTCTTGGTTTTCAAAATCCTTTCTATCTTAAGAAAGCTCAGCAGATTAGGCCAATGCTTTATGATGGTAGTGTTATTGCTAAGGAAACCAATGTGATTTCAATTGCTGATTCTGAAGAGACTTTGATACTTGAGGAAGAGATTCAATCAAAAATGCTTTTAAAATAAAGTGATCCAATGGTCTTAGAAAATAAAGTTAACATTAAACCAATTAATTATGTTGAGTTAAATCAATTATCTGAAGATTTTGGTAAACATTTTCCCCCACAACAAGAACTGTTTGATGAACAAGCTTTCCGGTTACAAACTTTACACCCTAATACTGACCAATCTGCTTCTTCACCTGTCAAAACTAAGGCTCTTCGGGAACTTCCTAAGGTAAGCCTAGTTAATACAAGCCTTAAAAAGCTTAAATATCATCTTGGCCAATTTGATAATGTGGTGAAAAAGCGAATCACGCCTAATTCTTTAATAGAAGGGGAATGGGGGGTTTGAATTCACTAAGACTGTTTTTCTAAAAGAAATAATTCCTATTTTAAAGACCTTAAAAGACATATTTAATGTTTTTGATAAAGATATTTTAAATGAGATAAAGGAAGTACAAACAGTTTTTAACCAGATGGAAGCTGCTGTTCAACAGTATCATGTAGATAAACAATGCTTTGAAATTCAAAAGAAACAATTTCTGATTGAAAATGATCAACTCTTGGATCAAATCATTTCTCAAGATATTGTGAATATTGTTGTGAGTTCTTCATTGGATATGAATACTTATGTGAATGTGAATTCTTCTGTTGTTATGAATGATTATGTGAATTGTGTAGAAAGGTGCAACAAGTGTCTCAAACTTGAAGCTAAGCTTATCAAACAACACAAAATGGTTGAAAAAGATGAGTATAATAGACTTTCAAAAAGCTTTTCTAAAGTTGAACAACACTGTATTTCTCTTGAACTTGCAATGCAACTCAATAAATTTTTTTTTCAAAAGAATAACACATCTGTGAACCAAATTAAACCTTCATTTGATCAGTTGTTTGAATTGAACAATTTGAAAGCCGAGCTTCAAGCAAAAGACACAACAATCAAGAAGTTGAAAGCAAACATCAAACGTTTAAAGAAAACTTCTACCACAAACAGTATGCGAAAGGACATAGATGAGATTGATACCATCAACATAGAATTGGAACATAGGGTGGCAAAACTAATTGCTAAGAATGAACATTTGAAACAGACTTATAAACAACTCTATAATTCAATTAAACCATCACGTGTTCGTGCTAAAGAACAGGCTGAGTCTTTGGTTAATCAATTAAATCAAAAGTCTGTTGAAATTACTGATTTAAATGCTTAACTTCAGGAAAAAGTTTTGTCATAACAACATTAAAAATGATTTTAAAAAATTAAAAGGAAAATACATAGTCGATAATGCTGCCCAAGTGTCAAATGTTACCACTATTGCTCCAGAAATGTATAAGCTTGACCAAGTAACATTGGCTCCTAAGGATAAGAATAATAGGGAAACTCACATATACTACCTTAAGCACACTATGGAATAAGCTGCTAATCTTAGGGAGATAGTTGAACAAACCAAATTACTAAAACCTTTAGATAGTGCATCTTACTATGCCTGTAAGTATCTTAAGCTGATTCAAGAGTTGCTATGATATGTTAGAGATACTTGCCCTAACATTCACAAACCTAGTGAGAAATTAGTTGTTGTCACGCCTATCAACAAAAAAAAAACAGTTAGGTTTGCTGAACCCGTCATATCATCAAGCACATCCCAAAAACAGTTAGGCTCTTCCCAAACAAAGACCAAACATACCTCTAACAATTCTGTCTCAACCTCTATAGGAGTAAGCCGGTCTACTAAATCTAGCAGGTCAAAGTCTACAGACAATACAAAGAATGATAGGATCCTGCAGATTTCAAGTAGTACCCAGAAGAAGAATAAAGTAGAAGACCACTCTAGGATAGTTAAGTCTTGTTTGAATAAACCAATTTGTGTTGATGAACCATTTGGAAATGCAAATGTGCAGCTGTCCAAATTAAATACAAATTCTGAGCTAATATGCGTTAAATGTAATAGTTCTATGTTTGATGCTAAATATGAATTGTACTTTCTTGAATTTGTTTCTGATATAAATGCGAGTTCCAAATCTAAGTCTGTTAAGAAAGCTAAAAATAAAGAAGAATGGAAACCTACAAGAAAAAGTGTTTACTAAAATTGGATATAACTGGAGACCCACATGAAGGACTTTCACTTTAGTTAGAAATGCATGCCCTTTAACTAGGATTACCGCCACTAATAAAGTGCCTCTTAGGGAACCCATTCCTCTAAAGGTAACTGCACAAGAATATGTAGTAACTAAGGTTTATACTAGGAGACCTATGGTACCTAAAACTAATGGTTCTAATAGCAAACCTAAGATTGAAAAATCTGTTTGGGATCCAATACTTCAGTTGCTCCATCTTCTTCTTCTATTGTCGATCTTAGGTTGTCCAAATTGTTTTGTGGTATTTGGACTCCAGATGCTCCAAGCACATGACTGGAGATCGCTCTTAGCTCACCAATTTTGTTCACAAGTTTCTCGGTATTGTCAAGTTCGGTAGCGACCAGATTGCAAAGATTATAGGGTAGGGTGATTATTAGATAGGGAATATTACAATCTCAAGGGTTTATTATGTGGAGGGACTAGGACACAATCTATTATTCGTTAGTCAATTCTGCGACTCAGATCTTGAAGTAGCATTCAGAAAACACACGTGCTTTGTTCGTAATCTGGAAGGTGTTAATTTACTCTCAGGATCTCGAGAAACCAACCTTTATACTTTGTCAATTAGGTATATGATGACGTCTTTTCCAATTTGTCTCTTGTCCAAAGCCTCAAAAACCAAATCATGGTTATGGCACTGACGATTGTCACATTTGAACTTTGGTGATATTAATCATTTGGCTAGACATGGTCTCGTACGAGGTCTTCCCAAATTGAAATTTGAAAAAGATCATCTGTGTTTGGCATGTGCTATGGGCAAAAGCAAGAAACAATCACATAAACCTATATCTGAAGACACCAATCAGGAAAAACTATATCTTTTGCACATGGATCTTTGTGGGCCTATACGTGTTGCAAGTGTAAATGGGAGAAAGTACATCCTTGTCATTATGGATGATTACTCTCGGTTCACATGGGTGAAGTTTTTAGCATCAAAGGATGAAGCTCCTGATTTTATAATCAAGTTTCTGAAAATGATACGAGTTAGATTGAATGCAACTGTCAGGAACATTCATACAGATAATGGACTGAGTTTCTTAATCAAACCCTGCGAGACTACTATGAATAGGTTGGCATCTCTCATGAAACATAGGTTGCACGAACTCCACAACAAAATGGTGTTGTTGAAAGGCGAAATCGTACGCTTGTTGAAGCCGCTCGTACAATGTTAATCTTCGCACAAGCTCCTTTATTTCTATGGGCCGAGGTAATTGCTACCGCATGTTACACCCAAAACCGATCCATTAAACGATGATGCCATAGAAAAACTCCTTATGAGGTCTTACATGATAGAAAACCCAATTTATCCTACCTTCATGTCTTTTGGTGCACTTTGCTATCCAAACATTGATAGTGAGAATTTGGGCAAATTTCAAGCTAAAGCTGATATAGGTATTTTCATTGGATATGCACCCAAGAAGAAAGCTTACCGTATCTACAACTGACGTACCCAAAAAATCATTGAAACCATTAATGTCAATTTTGATGAGCTGACGACAATGGCTTCTGAACAACTCGGTTCAGGACCCGGGCCTCAATCAATGACTCCTGCAACATCCAGTTTAGGACTCGTTCCAAACCCTATTCTTCAACAACCTTGTATTCTACCACCAATAAATGATTAGGATCATTTGTTCCAACATATGTTCTATGAATACTTTAATCCTCCAACAATTGTTGCCTCTCCAGTTCTAGTCGCTGCTGCAACAAGAGCTGTTGATTTAGCCGAATCACCTATGTCTACATCAATTGACCAAGATGCTTCATCAACAAGTATCTTATCCACACAAGATCAAGAACATTCTCCAATTATTTCTCAAGGTTTTAAAGAATCACTAAAAATACCACATTTTCATGATGATCCTCTTCATGAATTTCTTCATGAAGTCTCGACTTCTCAGGGATCGTCATCTAATGTGAGACCAATCCATACTCCATTCGAATCACTTGGTAGATAGACTAAGGATCATCCTATATCAAATGTAATCGGTGATCCATCTTGTTCTGTCTCCACCAGAAAGCAACTACATACTGATGCCATGTGGTGTTATTTTGATGTCTTCCTAACTTCTATAAAACCAAAGAACTTCAAACAAGCAATGACCGAACCGTCATGGATCGATGCAATGCAAGAAGAAATTCATAAATTTGAAAGGCTACAAGTTTGGGAATTGGTGCCATGTCTAGACAAAGTCATGTTGATCAAACTAAAATGAATTTACAAGGTCAAGACTGACGAATTTGGCAGGGTACTAAAAAATAAGGCAAGACTAGTTACTCGGGGATTCAGGCAAGAGAAGGGTATCGATTTCAAGGAATCATTTGCACCGGTTGCAAGAATAAAGGACATGCATATCTTTGTAGCAAATGCGGCCAACAAGAATATGACAATTTTCCAAATGGAAGTCAAAACGGCATTCTTAAATGGCGAGCTTAAAGAAGAGGTCTATGTTTCTCAACCAAAAGGAATTGTTGATCAGGATAACCCATCGCATGTGTACAAGCTTAAAAAGGCTCTCTACAGTCTCAAACAATCACCACGTGCATGGTACGACCTGCTGTCAAGTTTCCTCATTTCACAACATTTCTCTAAAGGTGCAGTGGATCTAACACTCTTCACATGGAAAGCAGAAAATGACTTATTGCTGGTACAAATTTATGTTGACGATATAATATTTGCATCCACTAATACTGCTATGTGTAATGAGTTTGCTAATCTGATGACCATTAAGTTCAAAATGTCGATGATGGGGGCAGATGTCATTCTTTTTAGGATTACAAATTTCTCAAAGTCCTAGAGGCATCTTCCTAAACCAGTCAAAATATGCTTATGAAATTATTAAAAAAGTATGCTAACTAGTGATTCTGTAGACACACGTACGGTGGAAAGAATAAACTGGATGAAGATTTATAGGGGACACTCATTGATGCTACACTTTACTGTGGCATGATTGGATCCCTTATGTATCTGACATCCAGTAGACCTAACCTTATTTATGCAGTTTGCTTGTGTGCCCGATATCAGGCAAAGCCCACCAAAAAGCACTTAAATTCGGTTCAACGATTATTTCAATACCTAAAGGGAACCATTAACATGGGTCTCTGGTACTCAAAGGATACTGGTATGTCTCTAACAACATATGCAGACGCAGATCACACAGGGTGTCAGGACACTAGACGCAGTACATCAGGAAGCACTTAATTCTTAGGTGACAAACTTGTTAGATGGTCTTCCAAGAAGCAAAAAAGCACTGCGATCTCAAGTATAGAGGCTGAATATATTGCCTTGTCTGGGTGCTGTGCTCAAATCCTATGGATGCGTTCACAGCTAACAGATTATGGCTTTCAATTCAATAAGATTCCTTTGTACTGCGACAACAAAAGTGCGATTGCTTTATGCTGCAACAACGTTCAACACTCAAGAGCAAAGCACATCCATGTACGCTACCATTTTATAAAGGAGCAGGTGGAGAATGAAATTGTGGAACTCTACTTTGTTCGGACGGAATATCAACTGGCTGACATCTTTACAACTTGCCAAGAGAAAGATTCAATTTCTTGATCGAGAAGCTAGGTATGAGAAGCATATCTCCGGAAACGCTAAAATGTCTGACTGAGGAAGAGGACGAGTAAAGGCGGTTACTCGCGGTATATCCTGTATCATATGTACATAAGAAAACTTAAAAACACAAAAATATTTTTCTTTTATATAAATTTTTCAAAAACAAAATTAAAAAATTAAAAAAATCAGAAAAATATAAAAATATGTATCTCTGGCACGTCTTCTGAAAATTGATAACATTTACAACCTTAGAAATGTCATTTAATAATGATACGAGGCTGTAAATGAAGTTCGAGCAGAAGTTCAAAAGCTTTTAAAACATGCCAAAAATGACTTGCTATTATTTCTGATAGCAACCCGGTCATCATATTCAAGGCAAGTATTTCAAAAAGAAATCTTGACCTCTTAACAAGAATTTATTCTCGGGCATGGTCTACTTTATGACCATGCAAAGGCTTGTGTTTACTTTGCAACACAACCCGTGCTTTCTTTATAAAATTTAATGTACGTGTCAGTGCATTTCTTTGTTAAAATAAGAGAAATCTTATTTTCATGGTGTTGATTTTAAAAATAATATAATCATCTCAGAAATTCATCAGAAAAATCATTTTCAAAGACATTTGATCACTCAAATAACGACTACAACTCTTTAAATAGAAAACGGGTCATTGTTTGAGGGAGATAAAATGTCAAATATCTTCTTCATAAAATCAGTTTGTGATAAAAGGAAACGGTTTTAAATAACAACGGGTGAATAATTAAAGGGGAGTTAATTAATGTTAACTTAATCGGGCTTTATTTGTTATGTGTTTAATCTTTTAGGGGTGTTATGGAAAAATGTGAGACTTATTCTTGATAACTAAACCTTAGGGACTAGTTTTGCTAATTGGGAAACTACACTTTTGCCTTAGGATAAGCTTATTAGGAAAATAAAAGTCTTATTAAATCTTAGGGGGCATTTTTGCCAAAACCCAAAAGATTTTAAACAAAAACACCCCCACCCCTGGTTTCCCTCTCACACGTCTCACACACAAACCCTACCTCCATTGTTGATCTCGAAAAACTCCAAGATCTTGTCCTTTCCGTGTTTAATCACTAAGGTATTCATGATTCATGTTTAACACACCCTTATCACCTCTTATTTGGTCTTATAACACGAATTAATACTCAAAAACCCTAAAAATTGATTGAAAATTTCATCACCTTAAAAACTAGATGAAATCTTGAATTGATTGAGGGGTTTTGGTCTAAAAGGGGTCTAAAACTAGTGTCTATATCAGTTTTAAATGGGGTTAACATATGAATGTGTATTGGGTGATTCTTGATTTTGAAATTTTAGAAAAAGATCATACACTTGTAAAAGTTAGTGGGTTTGTGTTTAAGAAGGATTCAATAAGTGTTTGTGTATGTTTACTTGAGCTTAAGCATGTCCCAACAACAAAACTTTGGTTCTTAGGGTTGTTCATGTACTTTCGAGTAGAACAAGTCAAAAGTCAAGAATTTTATGGTTAATTCATGTTATAAATGGTTCCTTGTGTTTCCTAGTTGCTATATGATCATGTTTTGATGGATATTGATGCGTGAAATTGTGTAAAATGTTGGTGTAATTTTTCACTAGGCGAACTATACATAGTCTAGTCATGCGAACTATACGTTCATAGCTAGGCGAACTATACGACCTTCTTTAGGCGAACTATACAACCTATCCTAGGCGAACTATACGTAGTGAACTTAGACGAACTATACAGTTTTTCTTAAGCGAATTATACACTTGGTATTAGGCGAACTATACAGTTTTTCCTAGGCGAACTATACGTGTATTAGGATAGGCGAATTATCACTTCTCCATAGGAGAACAATACGTTGGTTAGACTAGGCGGACTATACATGTGCTAATACTAGGTGAATTATACTCATGCTTATTGCTAGACGAACTATACATGAATCAGAGGCGAACTATACACCTATAATCAGGCGATTTATACACTTATCTTTTATCTTGATAATCGAATCTCGTAAATTATTCTAAGTCTAATTTTTCCTTAAAATTGTCACTTAGTGAGTGTTTTAGGACTAGTTTTTCTTAGAAATCCTTTATGATTGCCTCTCTTTCTATAGAT
>BQNB010079304.1:0-11031 GCA_026074375.1 Tanacetum coccineum
CCCGCATTTAATATCTTTGTAATTTCTTTTCTAGCTCCTTGCTAGTTTATAAAATTTTGCCGTTCAAAAAAAAAATATTTTAAAATGTATTTAAGTAATTTGACTAGTTGTAAACTGATATTAACCCTAAGACTTATGAGAACTTATAAAGATTTAAGTTTTTAAAATAAGCTAGCTTATTTTAATCATTTCTCATAAACAATATGTCATCTAATATTGTCTGTCATAAGAGGGAAAGGAACGGATGGCTGGTAGCTTGGCGCCAAGCCTTGGCGCGAGAAAGGCCGATGGCGCACGACTCCGTGGCTCGCGCCAAGCCTTCTTGCGCCGTGGCTAACAGCCCAAGCCAAACTCAAATTTTTTTTTTAAATCTATCCGTTAAGGGGAGCAGATATTCAAAAAAATACCCTCAAAATCATAATTTTACCCCTTTAAAAATCATATAAATACCCCCTTTTTATTTCATACTTCACACACTTTCAATACATCTTCTACTTCAATACTTTTCTTTTTTCTTTCAAATATGGATCAAAATAATCTCAACGATTTTGACTCAACCGACACATACGATCATTATGATGCTTTCTTTCAACCCGACTATGATCGATATATGCGGGATTATGAGTCGTATCAACATTATGTGGGTTTGTGTGAGCAAGAAGCCGGGGGTTCGAGTGATGGTCCAAAGAGGAGGAGGACATATATATTTCGTGAACGAGAAGAGGCGGAACAAAGGCTAATCGACGACTATTTTGGTGACGACGAGTATGAACCGAAATATCCTGAAGAAAAGTTTAGGCGCAGGTATCGTATGAGTTCTACACTTTTTAATAAAATACTCAACGATATCTTAAGTTATAATGTGCAACCCCTGCCTGAGTACTTTAGGTATTTTAGAGTACGGATCGATGCGATCGGTCGTAATAGTATTGGTCCTATTTTAAAGTGCACATCCGCCATACGCCAAATGGCATACGGCACTGCACCTGATTCATTTGATGAGTATTTGCAAATTGTTGAACGTACTTCACGAGAATGCTTAGATCACTTTACTAAATGCATTCACGTTTTATATCATAATAATTTTTTAAGAAGGCCAACTGCAACTGATATTCAAAAAACATATCAATTGCACGAAGAAAAACATGGACTCCCAGGAATGCTCGGGAGTATCGATTGTATGCATTGGATTGGAAAAATTGCCCAAAGGCCTTACATGGGCAGTTCAAAAGGAGTACTCATAAATACCCAACTCTTATGTTAGAAGCTGTTGCTGATCAAAAATTGTGGATTTGGCATGCATATTTTGGGGTTCCTGGTGCGAATAATGATTTAAATGTGTTATATGGTTCCCCATTATTTGATGATGAAATTGCTGATATAGCTCCAGAGTGTCCGTTTGTTGTAAACGGGCATACATATAGGAAAGGTTACTATTTAGCCGACGGTATTTATCCAGCATGGTCTACGTTTGTCAAAACGTTTTCTGTTGCAAGGGATGAAAAATCCTTGAAGTTTAAGAGAGTTCAAGAAGCTGCAAGAAAAGATATTGAACGGGCATTCAGAGTCCTACAAGGTCGTTGGGGTATTATACGACAACCCGCGCGTGCAATGCAAATCAACACCCTCAAGAGAATCATGTATTGTTGTATAATTTTACATAACATGATATTGGAAGACGAGGGATTTGAAGTTAACTTCAGAGATATGTTCGTGAATCCAGCACCGAACATTGTTAGAGACTTGGTCGAAAGATGTGACTTACATGTTAGGAAGACAAAAGAACTACGCGATAGGAAAACACACATCGATCTTCGACAAGACCTTATGGAGCATCTATGGAATAATGATGATGAGTAGTTTGTGTTTTTATTTATGTAATGTTTAATTTTATTTAATATTTAATTTTATGTAATGTTTAAGTTTTATGTAATGTTTAAGTTTTATGTTATGTTTTAATTAAATAAAATTTAATTTAAGTTTATTAAAAAAATTTATTTAAAAAAAATAATAAAAAAATGCTATGGCACCAGAATTCTGGTGTCAAACCAATGCCACTGAATTCTGGTGCCATAGCATTTCTGGTGCCAAACTCCCTTTTGCTGACGTGGCACCACTTTTTGAGTTTGACACCAAAAGTTTGACACCACCACTCCCAGTGCTCTAATACCGATTATGTATTGAAAGTTTGATAGCATTTAACTTTTGGCCCTTGTAGTTTTAAAAAATCAGCCCCGCTTTTTTAAAGGTTTTTTTTATTACATTTTTTGCACATATAGTTTTTTGTGAGTTTTTCAGTGTAGACGGATTTTTTTTAATTTTGACTAATTGAAAGCCAATTTTGACTTTTATTAACCAATCATATCGCACGATTTTGCCTACGTGACAAAATCAAGCATTTTTATTGGTCCAATTTTTTAATTCATAAGATTCAATTTGATGGAAAACTCCGAAATGATGTAATTCTTTTATTATATAAAAGATTGAAACATGATTAAACTTTAAGTCATGTTTGGATAAAAAGCAACAAACTTAAACTTGTCAACTTGATTTTCACTTGAAGTTACTACACTGGCTTAATTTTGAACAAACTTGAAACTTAACTATAAGTACACGGCAAAAGTTCAACATAGACCCTCTTTTTAGCATAGACCTAATGAACCCATCCCCACCCTCCATTTAATAATCATCCAATGGCTATAATAAATACATAAGTAAAAAAAAATAAAAAAAATAAACCCGTCATTTACCACGAGGGGTAGACGTAGTCATTTTTCTCCCCCTCATTTTCTCCTAACTGTTCATCACTCACACTCACTCCTTCATTAAAAACACACACACACACACACACTACACCTAAGTGATTTCATCTCTCACAAACCCTAATTTTACCCCCTAAATCTTATGAGTAATGGATATACGTGATGAAACAGCAGTTAGCAAGCGTAAGTTGAAGGTCGTTTCATCGTCTACTCAAGCTGATGATGCCAATCATGGTAATTATTTGATTTTATGCTTATTTTCGGGTTGATTATGCTTATTTATGCTTATTTTGTGGTTGATTATGTTTATTTTATGTTTATTCTGATTTTATGCTTATTTAGTGTTTATAATTTGTTTTTAGTTTGATTATGCTTATTTCTTATGCTTATTTTTTATTTGATTATCATTGATAGCAGAAGATAAGCCTTTATAATTGTGTGTTTATTTTTAGCTTGTTTTTATAATCGTGTTTTATAGATTTATGCTTATTTGTACGCTTATTTTAGATTAGTTGATGTTTTATGCTAAATTTTTAGAATTAGTTGACTTTTTTTTATGTAATTAGTGTTTTAAGAATCACATGTGATTGTTCATTGAAGTGGTATTATTAAGAAATTACTGTTTTGAAGTAGTAGTATTAAGAAGCTACTTTATATACTTAATCATTAGTTTTGTATGTATTTGTTGATTAGAAAATGTCATTTGACATTATTTGTTAAGTAGTTTTGATTTGTTAAGTGCTTTATATACATGATAATGGTTGTTACCTGCTCCATTATCAATAGCCGTGTAAACACTAGAAATTATCTTCTTTTAGGATCTTGGATATATGGTTACCAAATATCAACTAAGGAGGAACTTTTATATGATAGATGAGATACATGTATATTAAAATGGAACTCAAAATATGAAATTAAGATACCCTGAGCTTTCCCACAAACATTTATACACACTTCTAGTCTTGGAACTTATACTTCGCATTATTATTCTTACATAAGGTTATCAACCTTTATAGATTAAGAAATTCAAAAAGTAGAATCACAGTCTCATGATCATATTGATTATGGCTTTTAAAGTCTTCACTTTATGATTGATGCTAAGTTTGTGTACATAGTAAATTATCATTTGTGATAACCACAGTTAGCAGTAAGCATAACGAGTCCTTCTTTACTGGATCTGGTCTTGGACGTCTATAATGAACTGAAGTGAGATAAGTGAATGGGGGTGTTTGGGTATTTCAAAATATGCATATAATATTTGAAAATGTTGCACATTAGTCTAACAATTCTGGAACATTTACCATCGGAAAGGTATACCATTGGTATCCATGCTTATATATATCTTCTTTTAATATGTCGATGGCTCATTCTTTATTTTTGCTCACATAAGGAATTGTTAGCTGAAGACGCGTATGACAATACGCATTGTTGTAATTTGGCTTCATTATTTGTTTCTTGTTTTGTTAAAGTACATGTGTTTCTTGACACAACTTAAAAAACATCTTGTCACTGCTAGCTACATCAATGATACGATGTGCAAGCTACATGATGCAACCAAAGATTCTGGCATTACAATTCTTGGTGAAATGGGCTTGGATCCTGGAATAGGTGATTTTTTACTCTCAGCTCCTTGGTTTTCAGTTCAAGCAGACATGTCATCATTAGCATGAATGTGTTCATTCCAGCCGCCATTTGATAGTAATATGCTTTACAAATTCATACATTGATTCTCAAACGAGTTTTAGCATTAGGTAAATGTCCTTGGGTTATATAATTTTCTTTTATATTGGCTGGTTTCCCAATGTCACCTTCCTCCCATAGTTGAACGAAAGGCCAATGTTATCACCATCATATTGTATTGTTATCTGAGCTCCTGGAGCATTTATAGTAGGTTGTCTTCTTTTGATTAACTAAACTTTAGAATCTATCTATTTAACAAAACTAAACTTTGTTTACGGTAACTCTCATAGCTCACACCAAATACGATTTTAGCAATTTCATAATCTTTCTAACATAAAGATGGTTGTTATAGAAACACATTATTGGATTAGTCATTCATTATTAGTCCTATTATTTGTCGAAAATAGTTTCCATTCGCTTTTATTGGTGATCTAGTTGCACTAAATTATGTCAGTTGGACCACTAGTTTAAATTATTATGAAAGGAAACATTCATACTTTTATTGTGTTTCAGATCGTATGATGGCAATGAGTATGATTAACCAAGCACATGCCCAAGGTGGGAAAGTCAGGTCTTTTGTATCCAATTGTGGTGGTATTCCATCTCCAACAGCAGCAAATAATCCATTAGCTTAAAAGTTCAGGTATATATCTTTCTCAACCATAAAAGTTCCCTAATTATTTGTAAGTGGTGTTAAAATGAAGGATTGGTTCAATCCGATACAAATAGATAAATATGATTGGATATCTGTTTCTAAAATATGGATCAGAACTTTTTAAGCTATCTCAAGAACCGAACAGACCAAATAACAGTGGTTGGATCGATTTGACATTATTTGTTAAGTAGTTTTGAACTTTTGATTTGATAATCAGTATATAAAGTAGTTTTTAGTAAAGAATCACATGTGATTTTTATTGATGTTATTAAGTTTTTTGTTTATTTTGTGTTTATTAACATTTAATTATTCATTATTCATTGTTTAGGATTTTAGACATGGTCACTACTAGATGGCAGGGTGACTTGTAAAAAAAAAGGGAACTATAAGAAATCTCCTAATACCAAGTCTTCTATTAGACGAATATCAAAAGAAATTTTAAAAGAGAAAGGTCCCGCCAAACCAAAAGCCGCTCCTGCTAAACCTAAACGCGTTGTCAAATTGAAAGTTGCTCTTGTCAAATCAAATGTTGGCAAAAAGAAGAGATTGGATGAGGATGTAGAGGTAGAGGATGAGCGAGTTTCTAAGGTAGAGGATGAGCGTGGTAGTCTGATGGTTTAGTGACGTGGTAGTCTGATATTTTTTGTAAGTGATTGTGAATGGTAGTCTAATGGGTTAAAACTGATGGTAGTATCTATAGTTAAAGCTAATGCCCGTAGTTTGTCTTTGTTTTTAGTTTTCTAGACAAGTTTAGATGTTGTTGGTAGTCTTTTGGTAATCACTGATGGTCAAGTTTAGATGTTGATGTACTATTTGAACAAGTAAATTTTTTTTTTGGAACGGCGATATTATTAGAAACAAAAACTAGCAAGGAGCTAGATTACAAAACAATAATACGAGGCTTTAGATCTATACTTACACCAATAAAAAGAACTAGCAATGACATTATCAATAAGCATCGACTTCGAAGGTTTAATCACATGTGATTTACATAAGAATCACATGTGATTTTGTATGAATCACATATGATTCGTTAAAGTAGTTACAAACTTGAACAATCACATGTGATTTTTGATAAAATCATATGTGATTCTGACAATGTATTTTTATAATTTACATTTTTGTTCAGTTTAAAATATCAAATCTGTTAGAACAACAAACAAAAAATAATTCAAATTAAGATAGACATTCTCATAACATTTTTCCAATAGTGCAACAAAAATAAATAAATAAATCAAATCTAAACAAAATATGATATGAAAAACGCAAATTTAAATAAAGTATGATATGAAAAACGTAAATCTAAACAAATAAAGATAGATATTCTCTCCATGTTTGTTTGTGTTTCTTGTTAGTGCAGGTGGTATTATATGCCTTCTCCAACGCCTCAAAATGTACTTTTCCGGAATCACTTTAATATCACGGTTCTTCAAAACATAGAATACATGTCGACATAGAAATTTGTATCGAAGAAAATGCATGCAAGTACATTCCACTGAACCGTCTTCAAGAGATCGCAGAACCTTATTATAGAACATAAAAAGAAACACAATCAATAATTATGCTGAAATCATTGTGATTTACACAAGAATCACATGTGATTTACATAGGAATCACATGTGATAAGCAGCTAATAAGTAACTACCTTGTATTCTGCTACATTGTCTCTTTCCTGCACCACCTCTTTTCCATTTTCTGTATTAAGTGTTCTATAAGCAGCTAAAAGCAGAAGTTAAACAATGAATCCATAGCATCCCCAAACACCAGACAGTATTAGTTCAACTGATAAATATCAAGACCTTGACGTTATATAATTGCTACACAGTTAAATTAATCTGTTCAGTTGCATAGATATCCATACCTGGAAAATAAGCAAAAAAACATCATAACTTATACAAATAATACAATCACGATCAGAATAGGAACAATGTAGTTGCAACCTAAATTCGATAAAAAAAAACCAAAACAATTACACACATAGAGATAAATAATAAATTAGAGAAAAAGCAGTCCAAAAACTAGATCAGATTCAAGTTGAAATCAGTTTACTAGTTATTCGATGATCGAAAATAAGTTAATCACAAATAAGCCCATCAACATCGGAGGTGACGTAAAAGTGACCTCATCTCAAAGATAAAACAAAATACAGCAAACAACACATCCATGAAATATAAAACAACCTTCAGTAAGATAACTTTCCTCTCAGAGTATTAAGTGATCTCAACATGTGGTTCCCAATATACCGATCCTCCCGGTGTCACTATAAAGGTATAAACTTGGTCTTGGTGTGTTCTGAGTTGTTACAAAATCACATGTGATTTTTGTTCAGAATCATGTTTTAATACAAAACAGAGCATATGCAAACACAATATAAAACAGAATCACATGTGATTTTTATTCAGAGTCATGTTTTATAATACCAAACAGAGCATATTTTAACAAGTCAAAAACATGAAACTGTCAAAAAATACGGAACAGAACCTGAAATAAAACTGCGTTATACTGCAAAAAGGGGTACAAAAGGAATCTTTTGTAATTTGTACATTTTTGTACTTTCTGACGGGCCAGAGGTACCAATAGTAGCACTTTTTGTTGGAAGGATAAGTGAACATATGTCACATCATCCACCGGTGCAATCTATCTATAATCATAGACTTTGAAATTTCAGTTTCAGTCTCAACGTTTGACTAGCCAAAGCTTTTAATGTAGTTGTGCTCATTGGTTTGAATAATATTATTATATACTGGTTTTATTGTATTTGTTTTGACTTGTATTAGTATATATTTGGGTTGGAGATTAGTTTTTTAGTTGTTGTATTTGATTGGACTTTACTCAATATGTTAACAAAAGGTATATTTCAGTTATGGCAATAAAAAATTAAAAACAACTCATATTTACATCATGAACAATTGAACTGTTAAACTTGATTCTAAGTTTGACAAAATTGCATATTCTTATAACTTGTCAAATTGTTTTTTTACTTGAAGTTAATACAACTGGCTTAACTGGCTTAATTTTGAACGAACTTGAAACTTAACTATAAGTACACCGACCATGTGGTATCGTGAACCTGCTTGCAGACTTTGTATCGCCGTATGAGAGCCCACTAACCCATTTGATAACAAGAAACTTTAAAACGGCAATAGCTTAGAGAAAAGGCTTGCTTGATTTCCTTTGTGACTAAAAAATAAGCGATTTGATAAGCCTTAGATAATCTAAAGGTTGACATTGTCGTAAAACCTTACAAAAGAAAAACTCAAACACTTAATTAGTTGGCGAAGAAATGCTACGGATGAAACATGAACAATAAAAAAAACTGAGTGCGGGGTACAGGTTATCGACTCGCCAAAACAAAAAACCGATTGACTAATTAATAATAGTATCCACTTTTATTTACCACTTTTATATATTCAACTCAAATCGCAATATAACTACGTTTTCATATGCACTTCAAAAAATATCTCAACAAAATAACGATTGGCTACTCAATAATGTCTTTAATTTGTTTTCTTCGTCTGCTAATTCGAACTCTCCATCACCCGCAAAACCGTCATCCGCTCATTCTTCTCAATAACCTGACCATTCTTCTCAATACCCGCAAAACCCGACGCGTTCATACGGGCAATATGGAAACCATAACCCGATGCCATATTTTCCACAACCGCCGTTCGCACCTCAAATGAACTAAGATCAATTTAATTTAACGGTGTATGTACAATACCAACAACAACAACAAGAATCATTCAAGCAAATGAATCTCAGTAATTCTTCAAGATCAACACAAATGATGCCACCAAAACAACGTTTACGCGACTCGCCACCACACTCACCAACACACTTACTATCACAAACTTCACAATTCGAGTCATCTCCCGTCGGAAAAGGAAAAGCAAAATCAAAAGAAAAAAAAGCCTCGACCAAAGAAAACCGACGTCATACGTAGCCGTTGGTAAAGATCGGAAGAAAAACTTTTGACCGAAACGTACATACAAATTTGGGAGGACCCACGACTTGACGTGGACCGAACTTCTAAGTAGTTTTGGCATAAAGTTACTACTGAATACGCGGAAGATGCGGCTAATACCGAAAAACTCAAAGACGAGATCTGAGCAAAATATTTTTCCCAACCGTAGTTTTTATTAGTTGTTGTATCATAGTTTTTAATATTTGTCGTATTTTTATTTCGTTTCGTATAGTATCGTATTTTTAATTCGTATCGTAACTTTAATATATCTTATTTCAGTTTTAGTTCATACAATGTTAATTAAAATGAAAAAAAGGGACCAACGACATGTTATTGGTTCTTTGTTAGGAATGGTGTTTTAGTTATTCGTGTTATTTGAAGGATGCTGAGGTGACGCTGAATTGGAGTACCAATGGCATGCCGTTGATACCCACACTAAGGGTCTGTTTGGTTTGTTAATGGATTCAAGTTTGGATTTGGTATATGCATTAAAGAAATCAAGTGAGAATTATTCTAAAAAGAAAAAATTACGTTGATATCCTTGGAAAAACATAATAATCACGTAAACATCCTTACTATTTTTATAATTACATCAATATCTTTTGAATCTTTCAAAATAATCATGTGTATCAAAAAGACAACTTAATCTTAATCAAATAATTTTAATGCTAAACAAAATTGTCTAACTATTAAATAAAAGAGTGTTTTACTTTTTTACCATTCTTCCCAAATCAAACTCTTTTTAAATAGGGTAAATTACACCGTTGGTTCATAAACTCCATCCCGTTTGCCCG
Source organism: Tanacetum coccineum (assembly GCA_026074375.1). NCBI lineage: Eukaryota > Viridiplantae > Streptophyta > Magnoliopsida > Asterales > Asteraceae > Tanacetum > Tanacetum coccineum. The sequence goes on from BQNB010079304.1 coordinate 9,856, forward strand.
TTTGGTCCTCAGATAACAAGGACTCTCATACGGGGTCCCTTTTTGACACTGTTCTTATCCGTTTGGTTCCTGAAGCCCCGTTATGACTAACGACGGTTATCTCCATCATTAGCCTGGCCATGTTGCCTTTTCAGCGAAAGGTAGAATCATCTTTTCACTTTATTTTTTGATTGCGTCGTTGGTCCTTAACGACTGCGTTAATACAGTGCTTGTTACTGTTCATTATTTTGTCTTTTTTTGATTGCACGGTTGATCCCTGTGAGGTGTCTTTTCTCCCTTCCCGCGAGAATTATTTTTTCACATCATTTATGGTTGTTAATCTTTTTTCTATTTCACGGTTGGTCCCTGTGAGGTATCTTTCCTCACGATTTAATTACTTAATGCGATTATGGTTGTTAACCTTGAATTAATATGAATATAATGTGTATTTTGTGTGGGTATATTATGTTTGATAAGTAAGATTAGTCAAATACATTATAAATTTTAAACTGATTACAACAAAGTAAAGAAGGGGCTTTGGACAGGCTTTGGACAATCCCCAAATACCATAGCGAGCCATTGTAACAACAATTTTAAATAAACATTCTACAAGGAAGGATAATCACACACTAGCAGATAACAGAATGAATTCATAAACCATATGATCAAGTTTTTTATATCCCATGTCATACATTGCAAAAGGCGGAATGAAACCATGAAGGTGATCATCAACTACTTCATTATATCTCATATCATAAATCTCACGCAGAGTCTTTGATATTAGGTTGTATTGTACAACCTTTACAGACAAGTTCATCACCAAAAAAGAATCCTCTTCCCTTTCTCCCAAAACAAGGCTCCAAACAATGGACCGAATCGACCATCCTTCAGGAAGTGGAGTCAATAAAGTCATCAGTATCAACAATGTACTTAATCGACCACATAGAACACCCTTTCGTCATCTCGTAGATAGTAAACTCCCTAGATCCATTATAATCTCTACGAACAAGAACCAAACACCTACGCGACTCAAACAATTTCCCTTCCAAATGTAACATGTGAGGTATTTGTATGCCTATTATCATTGGAAGCATATTGACATAAGACTCGAAGAAGTTTCTTCCCTGTTGCAAGCCTTAAGGGATTTGTATGGTTGTTATAATTGGATGCTCATGGTCTTCAATATTTAACTTGTAA
>BQNB010079304.1:11854-30283 GCA_026074375.1 Tanacetum coccineum
CTAAGGATATTTTTCGTTAAATCATTTATTTGATCTACCATAAGTACACAACTAAACACCTCACGAAATAGGAAGATGAAAACACTCAAATTACTCAACTAATCTATGTGATAACATGTAACTAATTCACTCAATTTCTCGGTCGTGATGAGTATTCTATCATAACCTTGGCAAGGATACACATCTCCACCGCTAAAGCTAAGGAGTAACAAGTTTATAAAGGCAAATATGGGTTTCTATGAGAAGGCTTAGGGTTGATTACTCTAACTAATCTTTATCGATACCAATATTCCAGGAGAGCGACAATGACCACACATGCACACCCGTAATGACGGGATAGACACATGTGACTGCTCACTCCCACCTCTAATAAGCTAAAGAGTAGGAATAGTAGAGTAATATAAGGTATGGATCTTCTAACTTTCACAAATAGTAATATACCAACAAGGCAACTGAGATATGCATACATGGCCGTAATGACAGAATAGACATGCACGCTCGATCACATCCTCATTCGCGTAAAACCCATGGTTAATGATTAGGAAAGGGAATTAAATTATTGTTAAATAAAAATTACGAAACAAATAGATTAAGTCTAAAATACAAGTTGCTACTTTTTCCCGGCCGTTACCATGATAAAAACATAACTATTTACAACGTCTTGATCATAGATCAAAAACAACAACCTAAGTTGGTGTTTCCGTAACGGTCAACTTCTCAAACATCCCATACTTTACAAAGCAAGTGGCGATATCTTCCACTTTATACAATACTCTACATCGTCGATTTGTATTAACGAATAATCGATCATTCGTGTAATTCCTTTGGTAGTTGTAAAACTATTATCTTTAAACTTTTCTTCTCTTTTTTTGTTGCAATTTCTCTAATTTTTCAAATTTTTTTTGCTAACACTATACTACGAAACTCGGTGTAGTTTTACCATCTTCACGATCATAATAATCCCGGATAATTCCTTCGATAATTCCTTCATTCTTTTGATGTACCAATAATTGTGATGGTAGTAAAAATACATGAGTTTTGACTATAATATACATTCCCATTTGCGATGTGCAAATTTCTTCCAACCGTACCAAAATTGACACAAGACTCAGGAAATACAAACTTTACAATTTAAGCAACTAGCAACTGTAAAATAAACGTAATCTAACAGGGTGGGCTAAGGTGTAAAGGTGTAACGAAACAAATAATTGGTGTAGTTCCTAAAGGATTGGCTCTACAGGTTGTTCTAGGGGTATCTTACTCTTAAAGTGAGAGTAAACAAAGGGTTTATATGAGGGTTAACTAACCAGTGTAGTAAGTTAATAAGCAACATGTAAAGACGATGTGGGTGTAATCCTAAAATTTACCAATTTAAACAAGTTACTCCATCTAAATCCAGAGTACTCATTATTGCGGTCTCGAATAGATATACCAAGCCAAGTTCTAAAGTCTACTACATCACCGGCACACTTATATTTTATGGAGTTTGGGTAAACATTTAGAAACGGATAAGGTTAAATCCTCATAATATCTAACAAGGGTTATTGTGTGTGGGTTATGTGTCAAGTAATTTCACAAAAGTATGCTTGAAATTTTGGTAAATTTGAGCATAATTTAAGCATTTTAGTGTGAAAAATAGGACAAGTAAACATTCTTGTTAGGAATGATAAAAGTAACGATCTTATTGAGATAAAAGTCTTGTAATAAATAAATAAATAATACTGTGTAATAGGTTAGGTGATAGGCTCGTGACTTAAATAAAGTCACGAGACCCGACAAACAGCTAAAAGCTAAGAAACAAGAGCACATTGCTCATCCTTGTATTTGGGTATAAATACCCCACCACCACCTCATTTGTGAGGTGTGTCTTCTAAGGGTATTCTCTAATCAATCTAATCTTATTTCTCTAATCCTCCTTCTCCCTCTTTCTCTCTCTAATTTCTATCCTTCTCTTTTTCTCTCTAAATTCTATACGCACACACACAACACCTAAACACACACTTTATTGCTTATTGATCCTAAATTCAAGACCTATCAAGTGGTATCAGAGCTCCAGGAGCGATTTAATGTTGTTTAGGAGAACTTATTCGGTCAGCTTATTCCATCAGCTTATTTTGAGCTTATTTGAGCTTATTTTCTGCTTACTTCAAGCTTATTCTGTCCTGATTATCTATTGTGTTTATTCTGTCTTTTTCATGTGCTTATTCTGTTTTTCAGCTTATTTTCGTGAGCTTATTTCGAGTCAAAACTACTTATTTTTAGTCAAACAGTCAAACAGTTTAATATGGTCAAATCAGCTTGTTTTGTGCTTATTTTGCTAATTTTGGTTGTGTTTTATGCAATCGAGATTGAATGCTTACGGTTTTATCGTAAGTGTTGTGGCAAAATTAGTACAAATATTGCTTATTTGTGCTTATTTTTGATATTCAGTAGTTTTTTTTAAGTCGAAACTCAGTAAAAGTTGTTACAATACTCAAAATCAGAAGTTTGACTGGTCAAACTCGGAAAAGGCTGTTACTTATACCAAAATCGGAACTGTAACTGATTCTATAGAGTGTTGACCAAAAGTCAAACTCAGTTTCTAAGTCAACACGTTTTCAACAGAAACAGATCTCAGATTTTTACCGAGTTTGAAAACAAAGAAAAGAAAAGATCTATCGCTAAACTCGACATATTATTAAATTCAAAAAATCCAGATCCAAACTCGGATGCTGAAACTCGAAAGACAAACTTAGAATAAATCAATCTTAAAACAAGACTCAAGTTTTTTAGATCTTAGTTTTGTGTGTGTTCTCTAAATCTCTTTCATAAGATTTTATCACACTATATCATCATAGATCCAAAACAAATTTCAGAACCAAACTCAGAACACTCATTTTCGAAACAAAGAAAAGGACTTGCACAAATCAAGATCTCAGTTCACTCAAGCGAGTTGCTCATCACAGATCCAACCAAATAAATCATCATATGAAAATACAGATCTAAACATAACCATAGCCTCACAATCAATATCTCCATAGTTAGGTGAAACATGATCTCAGATTCTTCTTGATTCCATGAAAAGAACTTTCTTCATAGATCAATCTTTTGAAAGCAAAGCTTCTTGTGATTTACGAAGATCAAAATAAAGATAATAACAAAAGTGTAAACTGAAAATAAAATCGAAAACAAGAAATGAAAAACTCAGTGGATCTCAGATTTTTCTTGGGTCGTGTTTCTGCAATAAAGATTATAGACCATACAAGATCTTGAACACACTAAGAAATTTCATCATAGATCTAATTTTCAAAAGCTTAAGTCTTGGTTTCGAGTCGTAAACTGAAAACACAAGCAAAAAGAACTTGATCTCAGTTTTGGTTTTTCATATCTTTTGTGAGATTTAAAGAACATGAAATATATTTTCTTCATGAAAACCGTATCATCATAGATCATTTTTAAAGATTAGCTTAGTTTTGATTTTCGAAATTAAAAAGAAAAACAAGAACAACGAAGTGTTCAAATCTTTCTCTCTGTTTCGGTACCAAACGAAAACAAAAGAACAAGAAAATAAAACATCATGATCGAACCCCACCTGTGACTGATAGGAATCGAGATATCAAGCAGGATTTTCATGTGTAGATTTGTGATATCAAGAGCTGATAGGAAAAAGTGGCATGATTTGTTTATGTGACTGATATTAGAGAGAGTTGTTGTCATATAAAAAAGGAGGTGTGTTATAATCTTTTGTAGGGTTGTTGTGTTTGTGTATCTGAGTGAATAAGAAAACAAAAAGAGGCGTGTGAAAATATTTAGGGTTAGGGTTTGTGTTATACAAATGATAGTGTAGACTTTATACTAAATAGTTTTAGGGTTAAACTGTGTTTGTTTTGGACCAGATTTGTTTGGTTCATGGGCTGTGTTTTTATTTTTTTATAAACAAAGTGTTGGGCTGCATGTGGGTATATTTGTTAGGATCATGTTTGTTATGAGGGATACGTTTTATTGTCTTCATATGTTCTACCGTAACCAATTTTTGATAAAGTTGTAGTATTATTTTGGGTGTATGATTTTAATTGCGGATTAGATAACTTGAGCGTTCTTGAAGTGTATTTTCTTGTTGTCGAGTTGTAATAGATAAAACACCGAACATTGAACTTATTCAGGAAATTTGTGCTTAAAAGATTCATTTCCAGTTTCGGCCTTAAAAAGTTTATAATCAATTGAAATTGATCAAATTACGGTTTTATCGTAATCCTGATTCTTTTCAATTGATATTTTTGAGAAATCTGTGAACAATTTGGTTTGTGTGATAATTTGGATTGAATTTTTGGGTTTGTGTTGAAAATTACTTGGGTTTGTTGTGATAAATAAGGAAAATGGGATCAAACGAGGATAAAACTGATCAAGATATCATTCGAGATCTAAAAAAACAACGTGACCAATTGGACTTAGCTGTTATTTACTATAAAAGACAAAAAGAGGAATATCAAAAGACACAAACGATTTTAAATCAAACACAGCGTGACAAAGAGGAAAAATATCTTAATGATATTCTTCAGTTACAAGCCAAGAACAAAGATCTTGAAAACGTTGTTTGTAAAATGGGCAAATCAACTGAAACACTTCGGTTGCTTACAAATGAACAAAAAGCTTTCCGGGACAACTTACGGAAGTCGGGTTTGGGATATAACGGTCCTTATGTTCTTTCACAAGCTTATGCCAAAATTCCTAAGTTGTATCGTGCTTATGAACTTTGTAATAAGAATGAACAACTGCATGTGTTTGATTCTGAGGAAACTCTTGAGGATGCTGAAAAGAGTCAATTAAAAATGAACGAGTTTCAAAAAGATGAAAAAGTTCAGGAGTTAAAGATAAAACCAATCGATTACAGAAAATTAAACAAACTTTATGACGATTTTGTTCCTCAAAAAGAACTTTCTGCTGAACAAACATATTTTCCATCATCTTTTATATCTTCTGAAAAAATTTCTTCTGAGACAAAACCAAGCATGGCATCAATGCCTAGTGCAAATCCAATGCTTGTGAATTTGAATGAAATGGAAAATGTTTTTAAAAAATTGTTTGAGTTACTAGAAAAGAATTGTAAACGAGAAAACATGTTCTATACGTCTAAAGAAGAACTTCGATTAATCGATGTTTGTGTAGAAGCGAAATCAATTCTTCGAGAATGGCATGTCTATTTTGAAGTCTTTCATAATCGATTTAAAAGAGATGTAAAAGAAATGAAAGATGTTTTTGTTTTAGTGGAAAATGATCTTGATGAAACTTTCAAACAAAATGAGCTTTTAAAAGACCAACTCTTAGAAGCATCCTTAGCTGAAGATATCAAGAATCTTGTCATAACCACTTGTGTGGAAATAAGGAATAAGGATTTACATGATGAAACTAAAAGAATTTCAAAAGTCAAAAGATGTTTCAAATGAGAGCACAACAGGTGATACGGTTTGTAATGATGCATTTGAGGTCACACAGGAATTGTCAAAAAGAATTGTTGAATTGGAAAAAGATTTGTCAAAATTTGAGGCAAAGAGTATTTCTTTTGAAATTTCACTTCAGCACAAGTCTCGAGAAAATAATTCTTTGAAAACATTGCAAAAAAAAATGAGAATTTTATGGCATCATTACAAATCGAGAATGCTCATTTGAAACAGAATTATAAAGATTTGTTTGATTCGGTTTAAAGGTCAAGAGTTGAGAATAATGAATGTGATGAAGTCAAAGTTAAGGTCGATTTTAATGAGATTGAAACTAAAAACATTAAGTTAGAATATCGAGTGGCGTCATTAATAAAGGAGAATGAACACTTGAAGTTGACTTACCAAAGTTTGTTTGATTCAATCAAGAAGTCGCGAGGTCAAACAAAAACTTCAAATGTAATACAAAATGAGGCAGAAAATATGAAGTCGTAATTGTTTGAATTTGCTGAAACTAAGTTCAATAACATTTTCGGAAAGATTGAATTTTTCAAAAAGAAGCAATTGGATATATCTGAACTTAACAAGGAATCGGGGAAGAAACAGAATCTTTTTGAAAATGAAACAAGTGTTTTTCAAATAAAGATTGATGAGCTAGAAAAGTCTTTAGCAAAACAAATCAAAGAAAATTCTAATTTGTTGATAAAAATTGATAATCTTGAGAATGTTTTCGCTGATGAAGAAAAAAGGGAAACATTGGGAAAATTGAATGCTTTTGATAAAGAAAATTGTGATTTTGAATCAAAGGTTATTCATCTCGAAAAAATTATTGCTCAAAAGTCAAAATATTTTGATGATGTCAATCTTGAATTGTCAAACAAAACAGCCAAATTCGAGGCGTATTTTGAAAAACTTGAAAAAACAAAAGTTGTTCTTGAACGACAATTGGCTCGTAAGGTTGATGATTCTAAAGCCGAAAAAGATCGATTTTTGAAATAAATTAATCATTTAAGGACTCAACTTGAAAGTCTGAAAGGGAAGCGTGTGGAAACAAAGCTTGATAATTCTTCAATTTTGGGAAAACCACCGTTACTTAACAATGAAAGAGATCAGCTTTTGAAACAAATTGCATCTTTGGAATCAAAATTGGCATCACAAGATATTCGTTCTTGTCTAAAAGAATATCATGAGTTAAGAACTTCGTATAATGCTTTAAAAGTGAAGTTTGATTCTCTTAATCAGAAAAAATGGAACATCAATGTTTCAAAATCTTCAAAACCTAAAGAAAGTGTTTCAGAAAAGGTTCACATGGGTGAATCCTCAAAACTGTTTTTAAGAAGAGTTTCTCAGTTTACAATCTATTCTTTACAAAAAGATAGGAAGTTTTCTAAGAAATCTGAAATTTTTGAAACATTTTTTCCTCAAAAGGGTTTTAAAACAAGAGCTTCAAATGCAAAGAATCAATCTTTTGAAACATCACACTCTTGTTTTACACTGGTAAAATAAGTGTGGAGGCCAATTAAGGAATCTCAAACTTTTGAAGCATCTATTTCTCAAAAGACTTTTAAGACAAGTACTTTAAAAGGAAAGAATCAAGTTTTTGTTACTCCACATTCTCGTTTTACACCAGTAAAACAAGTGTGGAGACCAAAGCAAAGTCATTCGAAATCTTTCAAATATTCCAAAACAAAAATGCTTTTGATGCAAAACAAGAATGACTCTGTTTTGAAAAACAAAAACAGTGGAAGATTCTTAAATGGTTCAAAAATGAATTTGCAAAATAATACACCAATTGTTAATAACAAATGGAAATCTTCTTCGTCAACAAGATTTAAAAATCCTCAAGAAACACCAAATTTCAATAATCAATCGAAAATCAAAGGAATTTTAAATCTTCGTTGATTCCACGAGAGTTGTTTTCAAATGAAACACCGGCTTTAAGCCCTCGTTGGAACTCAACGTCTTTACATCGAATTGACACAACTTTTAAATGGTTTTCAAAACTTGGCAAACCCGTGAGCACCGTGCTTAAGTGGGTTCCAAAGGTTGTTGTTTAAATTCGATGTTAATCGCTTGTTATTAAATTTCAGATAACAACCCGGTTTTTAAATAAAAGAAAAGTGTACGTTTCAGTGCGCTTTATCTTCAAAATAAGAGAAATCTTCTTTGTCCCGAGCAATTTTTTATCAACATCTTTTCAAAAAGTGTGCTTGGGACATACGACTTCTAAGTAAATGTCAGCTTAGGACTCGTTCTTTAAATAAAGGAAAGTGTATATTTTTGTACATTTATCCTCGCAACGGGAAGCTTACAACTTCTCGGACTTGAGCTATTTCATTTAAGATATTCCAAATCTTGAGCTCAAGTAAAATGGTATACAAAAGTTTGAACACAAATTTTCAAGAGTTATTCAAAAAGATTTTTCAAAATCTTTCAACTTGTGTGTTCAACACTCCCTTTCTCATTCAATCATTTGATTTATATCTATTTTTGAGGGGGAGTTTTTCAAAACCAAGTGTTTGATGTTGAACACAATTTTCAAGGATTGTTCAAAAAGATTGTTAAAATCTTTCAAATTGTATGTTCATCACTCCCTTCCTCGTTCACCCATTTGATATATTTTTGAGGGGGAGTATAAAGGAAAATGTTTTGAACAAATGAATAATAATCGATTTAAAAGTAGTTGTTGTCAAGTGTGTTTATATCGATAAGCGTGCAAATGGTGAAGATTGTGTCCGGTTACGACCGTTTCCTGAAATTAACAGGATGAGGAGTGAGCAATCTACTGACCATACGTTTTAGATATCAACATATTTTGACGCAACTAGTTTTTCAAATGTGTTTAGAACATTCAGAAAGGTTCTAAATCATAATCATGCTATATCCGTTTTCTCCCATGTGTTTTCAAAATCTCATATAGCTATTTTAATCCATTGATATCAAAAATATCATATGGTATGCTATTTTTGAGGGGGAGAAAATTGGATTAAAATGTGATCAAGAAAGATAAATGCTTAAATGTGTGGAATAACAAAGTGATCTAAAAGACTCAAAGTGCAATCAACTCTTTCCTCCATGTGCAAAATAATTTTGAATATCAATGCACATGTGTAGGGGGAGTATTTCTCAAAAAGTGAAACTTTCAAAGTGTTAAATGTTTTGATTTATATCAAACACTTTGATTGATTTTCAAATGGTTTTATGGTTTCGATCTTAAATACCCATCAACCAACTACCTCACAATGATCAAAGAAGAAATAAGGTGGTAAGGTTAGGTATTATCCCATGATCCAACCAGAACCGGAGGGATCTACCCAGGGACATTCCATAGATAGAATATAACTTAAGGATTATATGGAGTTGAATTGAATGGGAATAATGTCAACCAAGGCATGAGCTATCATCGAACAATCACAACATGATTGATAGTAATGACGTCTTGGAGGACATAAAGGGAGTTGAAGAATAAAATGAAATGATGTGCAAAGGGAGAAAAGAAAAAAGCCCTCCACAAACATTCAGGCAAAAATCGTCAATACATAATCTAATCGAATATCAACAAAGCTGATATTTGGTATTGAAGAAATACATCATGGACCCAGTGATGGCAATGCACAACCCTTCCAAGCCACTCAAGCACCTCTCAAAATAATTCTTGTTTCATTTCACAGAGATTTAAATGCATAAATCTATTGACATCATCACTCCGAGAATGTTATATGATAAGGTGCCAAGTCTACTCCATCCTCCGATCACAAAAACCAAAACATTATGAGTCTAAGCCCAAATGAGAGCAAATCATAACTCTCATATAGGACCAAAAGTACATTTTGTATTAAACATTAAAGATACAAAAATACATGAGTCGCTATCTGTTTAATTGACATTGCATGTCTTAGGATTTGCCAGAACATTCAAGAGTGATACTTAAATTAAGTATTTCACAATGATTGAATGGAAATCCTACCAGTGCTAACATCAAGCCAACGCTGAACGTAGGTCACTAATTTGAAAATGATTGTTTAATGATTCAATTAGTGTTAACTAGTAATCTAAGTGATCTAGTAAGTTATACGAGTTCCTTCGAATTTGTTTTCGAATCACAAACAACATTTCCTGATTTATTCAAGTGAAGTGTTGGATTACCAAGGTTACTTATGATGTTACAATATTGATGAGGGGAGATTGTTGGAATTAAAGATAGTAGTTGACTCTCATGCTTAGACCGCACTTCACACATGACTTCACTATCAAATATTCAGGCGTAACAAGATTATGATTATGTTTGATGGTCATCAAATATAATCAGGGGGAAGAGAAGTGTTCTAGCTGAATATTTCGATAGAGCGCAACAATTAGGGAGATTAAATTGGTACACCTGGAACATATTTGTACATTGGTTATACAACATAGTCAACAACTGACGATCTTATTGAGATAAATGTCTTGTAATAAATAGAGAAATAATATTGTGTAATAGGTTAGGTGATAGGCTCGTGACTTAAATAAAGTCACGAGACCCAACAAATAGCAAAAAGCTAAGAAACAAGAGCTCCTTGCTCTTCCTTGTAAAATGGGTATAAATACCCCATCACCACCTCATTTGTGGGGTGTGTCTTCTAGGTCTTCTCTAATCAATCTAATCTCATTTCTCTAATCCTCGTCCTCCCTCTTTCTCTCTCTACTTTCTATCTTTCTTTCTCTAGAATAATCACACACACAACACCTAAACACACACTCTATTGCTTATTAATCCTAAATTCAAGACCTAACAATAGTTTTTATGTTAGCTCAACAAGTATGCACTCCACACAATCCTAACTCGTATCCGAGCCGAACATGAAACCTCATTGGTCTCTAGTAAATCACCATTACCTAAATGGCCGTCGATGACAATACAATCACCAACAGATGACAATGGTAGCAGCATGTTATTTGGATTCTCAGTGACCAATAACAATAACAAACTTGTTCCGGTTACTCATTAGTTTTTTCCTAGTTTTAATAATGAATCTTCTTCGCAAGTAGGGCCCACAAAAACAAGAAATTCACCGACATATTTTCCTACAACAATCTGGGTTGGTGTTAGATTCTCTCACGGTGGATGAAAGAGCCTCTAAGCCGTTAATAATAGTATACTACTGATATCTGCATCGATGTGTATACTAGTTTGAGAGAGAGAGAGAGAGAGAGATGATGATGATGATGATGGTGATGGTGAGAGAGACATAGAGAGAGATAGAGAGTGGTGACTGGTGATGGTGAGGGAGGGAGAGAGGGAGAGAAAGAAAAGAGATAATAAATGAATGAGTGTATATTTGTCATTTAACTCAAAAGTTAAATGTAATTGAAAATTAACACATGACGATCATTGAGTGGAGTAGTGTAGTTGAGGAGTTGAGTATGACTAGTTTGGGAAGAAGATTGAAAAGTGACCATAAAGCGAATTGCGTTTTTGGCCAATAGCCAAAACAGTGATTTTCTCTAAAGTGACATCCCATTTGGATCCGTATTTTTAGAAATTGCCTCATACTTCTCAATATGAACACTTTAAATGGTTAATCTAATTTTACCTTAACCTATAAAATTTGTTAGACTATCTACATATATCTAATTAACTAGTTGCAAAGCTCGCCCGATGGGCGGGCTTGCCTTGTGAGTATCCAAGGAATAAATAAAGTAACGGTTAATCAATTACGAAAACCGTAAAATATACATAGAGTGAATAAAGAACAAAAAGGAAATGTATGGTAATCCAGTATGAGAAAATAAAACTTAATAAAGTATCCATCATATACAATAAAGTAAACTCTTGCTCCATTCTTCCAACATTTTACTTCCTGCCAAAAGAACACATTAAGAATTAAGAATGTTAGTATATTTTACACTCAAATCATCAAAAACAACTACTATAAGATTCTACAAAAGAAAATTGATGTACTTATGGAGGGCCCCCGGTCCATCGAGGTCCCTTTGTAAACACTCGACTAAGAAGACCGGAGTACAAAGACTTATATCTTGGCTAACATGATTTAACATATATATTAAACGTCACATAATAAGCCATACATTGACATAAATAAAATATGAGAAAACAATGCAAGTAACACACTTCAAATCTTCTTTACAGGAAATGGGTCGAGCAAGTCAACCAATTTAGATTATGAAACTTTATTTTCATTGCAACCGTTTTTATAATCTAAAAACTATTGCCAGTTGCTGCAACAATACGATATTCCATTCATTCATGAAATTGATCATTAAAAAAGTAATGCAATAAACGGAAGTAATGCAATAACTAAATATTATTGTTACCTCTCAAAAGCACAATAATAAAAACAGTAATAAGAAGAATACACCAAATGTGCAGGATTTAGACCTGCACATGATTGAATGCCCGGATCGAATAAGAGTTTATGCCACCTGCCCTGAACATATATGAGGCATGGGCCACAAGTTTCATATAAGTCGCCGGGTCACACGACAGGACCACATAATGTTGCAACCCCATCCTTCACTATCTGACCTATACATGTTTAAACAGGAAACAATATATTTAATGCTCGAATTACCTACTAAAGGTATACTTAATTTATGTGACAGCAATTCTTGCAGGCTCTTGATAATATAAGATTAACACACGGATGTCATGGTGAGACATATGTTTATGTGACATCACGAAGCATAACCACTTGAGATCTAATCAGTCATCATTAGTATGTTGCATGTTGCGGCATTTATTCCAAAAGTAAAGGGGTCTTAAGCTATATACAAGTTGGGTGAACTAACCATAATCTTACTTTTTTGTGTGCAGCAACTACTCTTGAAGTCGATCCCCTCATGATTTGAGTTGTAGTGCATAGCTTATAGATTGCTAAGCCAATGTTACCATCTTGATAGAGTTGTATCTTCTCAAAAACATATATTAAATAAGCGATTACCATTTACTAAATACATTCGAAACTTCGCTTTTGTATCTGATTGTGATTGCAGCTCCAGTCTTGGGAACAGAGTATGCCCACCATACTAATGATAACTTGAATCCTTTGAAATTTTTTGCTCCAACCCTTGTGAAATAACACAAAACAATATATTTTAGATATTGAATGGCACTATTGATGTTTTTAGGTACATCCAAACAACTAATCCTTATCAGCTTTTCGCAATCAAAGGTTTTCTATATAATATGAGAATTACAATTCTAAAATCTAATTTTTGATATCATGGTTCTAAGCATTCTACGGTTGTATGCACTCTGCAGCAACATAGTTTTGTATCTTATTATAACTACTTTTTGATAGTCTACGTCTATATGTGTGTACTTGGGGATCCAATGAGCATGACACAAAACTATAACTAAGTCAAACTGAAAAGGTAAGACCCTCAATCTCTCAATAAAACGATTGTTTCATTCAAGTTAAAACAAAGTTTGCCTTACCGGTCCATTTTAACTCAGTCACGAAAAGTGCTCATGTCATTTATGTATTAATATTTTTTCTTTAAATTTTACACCGAACTAAATCATACTTATTACAATCGGAGTAACTTAACAAAACATTACATTCATTTAATATGTTATAGCTCAAAATTCAGTAATGGTTAATGAAACACGGATGAACGTCCTTAACAAAAAAAGTTGCTTAGTAAAGTAATAAAATGATTAATAATTAATGTCATAACCTATAACATAAAACTGGTATATGTACCTTCTGATGTAGTCAAAGAAACGTTAGTTCACCTTATGATCTTTTCATGTTGTGTCTCATGAGCATACACTAACATCTCCGATGCCTTCTCACATGCAGTCCCAACCATCAATAAACCCATGCTAATACCAGAAGCTTCACCAGCAACAACACTGTCGGTGTAAAGTACACTCTTTATCTCATCATAAATATATTCTATACATTTTTAAAACATCTAAAACATAATTCAAATGATCAAGCATATATAATGACATTAAGAGAAAATAAGAATAAATCAAATAATTAATTATATACTTGATCAACTGATTATCATATTTTCATTCTTCAAGTTTAATAATCGCTTCGATATGAGATGCGAACATATCAGTCTCACAGAAGTCTTCAACGAATTCACTAGACATCACTTACTGCATAAAGAAGCAGAACAGGCCAGTTAAGTATATGATTTTTATCTAATATCGGTTTTTTCAATCCTTTGGAACGTAGCCTTTCCTATCTTTAATCATCGGTCTTCAATTGCTGACACTAAGTCCTGCGTAATTCAGATTAGAAAGCGTTCAAAAGATAACTCTCGGTGTTGTCTGTTGGGTGTTCTTTAGCATGTGCCACCAAATTTTAATCGGTTACTCAACTGTTTAGACGAATGCAACCAGTTCAGATCATTAGCAGCAGCAACAACAACAATCAAATGTATACCGGAATGAGCCATTCTACAAAAACTTTACGTTTCATCAAACTAAGTTGTTTGTACTGAACATAAGTTATATATAACCAGTTTTAAAATGTTTAACAAATAATTACCTATAAATTTGCTAAAGAACTAATGAATGTAAGCATTTGTTGTTGCCTTCTTCCTGAAAAAACCAAATCATAGATGGAAAAGGTTATTCAGCGTACATATAGACTATATCGGGTTTTCAGGAAATTAATGGGAGCACTACTTTTGTGCACGCTAACCATATGTTTTGAATAAAGCATGACTAAATGCTCGAACTCTTTTCATGAATCTAATGTGTTATGTATATGCAATTAATGATAAGATTCAACTACAAAGAGTTCATCGGTCTTGTAACTTACCTGGTAATAAGTATTTCACATCCCTAAGCGTTGTAGACGATGCAGTCAAGTATATTAAGGTTCAAGTTCACATGGGGTCCTTTTTAAAACCCCTTGTCAGATATCACACCCTTTTAATACCTTAAAAGTTATCTAAACTGCTTAAATTTATGTAAAAACCCCTTGTCTGATCACACCCTATTTTAGAAACCGCTTGTCTGATCACCGTTATTGCCTAAATATCGTGTTGAAATCTAAGTGGCTTGCTATCTAATAATCTTTTAATCACTTCATTGTTTCATTAGTAAGTTCTGCCCAAATGTGATATTGCTTTGTAGGATGAACATGAATAATCAATCACATACAGTTAGATGCCATGAATAGTAGAACTATGATTAGGAAACCCCTCATCTTAAGATTTTTTGGTTGTTTGTCACCTTACCTGATCACTATTTTCTTGTTATCTAAGACCAATAATCAGTTGTAGTTGCATGTACTAATGGTCATAAAGGGGTTGTTCAGGAGGTAGCAAAAATAGAATCCCATGCATCCCAAAATCTGGAGCGTTTTTCCTGGTTTTGGCCCTAAAGGCATTGGTTATGTTGGTGCTGGTTGTGGTGTAGGATTTAGTGTTAATATCGCTCTTACTGGTGTCGGCATCCACCAAATTGACTCCTTAAAGTTCCTTCTAGTCGTACAATTTAGTTTTTTCAACCACAATCCTACTAACTTCTGTATAAGTTCTTATAACCAAATTCATATTTCAGGGGATGTTCGGGATTGGTTACTAAAAATGCTTATGTGGTAGCTGTTTTGAATAAGCGGCTTGAAACTTCTTATCCAATGGAACTTTTTTCAATCACTAATAATCTCATTAGACATTTGAATATACAATACTTAAAACTGATCATCCGTTGTACCATCACATAAAGGGCATATAAAAAATTCCAATAAGCAAATCCAAACACCCCCTTAAAACTAATACTTAATCTACCCTAAATGACATAACAATAAGCAAATTAACCTAAATGACACTCTCACTCTCTAGTTCTGCATTATAACTAAGACCTTCATAAATGATTATGAAATTCACATAAGATAAAACCTTCATAAATGATTACGAAATTCAAAACCCTTAATAGTTCATACAAACCCGTCTATTAAAATCAAAACTTTATACAAATCATCACCTAAAATCTTTAAAAATAATAACTGATGCGTGTTTGTGTGTGTGATTTTTGAATAAGTTAAGGATCTTAATCATAATGAAACCTAAAGTCCTAATGATCCTTGCCATCTCATTTGCTTAATCCTTGAAACCTACATAGAACATATAAATGCAATCATTATTTTTCAAATGTTTAATGAGTTTCCTAATTACCTGTAAATTCATAATTGTTAGGATTCAGAGCATTAAGCATGTGAATCAACACATCCACTATTCATTCTGCATTCACCATCTCTGGCAAGCTGCATCAAGATGTCAGTTGTGCTTACATACACAATATAATCATTTAATTATCTGTACAACAATGGCAATAGTTAGAAGAATCATGCCCAAAACAAAATTAAGTGGCGTTTGACCTAATATCGTAGTACACACTCTATAAAAATACCTGAGTCATGAAGGATCTGTTTATAGAGATGTTTGATTTGCTGCTTCCCCATACGATGGCGTAGGTTGTACCACATGGTGAGTTTGTGGTGGATCTGCAGAATGAATGATTTAACAAATACAGAGTATAAAACAAACATCAAGACAAACTTTACAAAATGATAAAATAAAGGATGGGGTGAATAAAATAAAGGATGGGCAAATGGTATGGATTCAGGGTTGAATGAAACTGATCATTTAGCATTGAAGAGATGGAGTAAAAATGGTAACTTCCTCAATAAGTTTTGGTATGAATGATGATTTTGAAATTTAAAAGCTAAATGATCGGATATTTTTTTAGGGTATGAAGGGTTTCTTTTAAACTTAATTAGCACTATTTTAGCAACTGATATGATTCCATAACAAATCACTATTTTAAATTCAAAATGACATGTTTATTGTGGGTTTATTAAAAAAAAATTTCAATCATCATCACAAATCCGGGTACTTCTCTAGTGGTTTAGGCATTTGCCTATTAGTGCATTAACCCGAGTTCAAACCTTGCCATAGCATTTTTAGCATGAATTTATTTGCAAAATTTCACACATGCATACGTTGATACATAAATGCCGTGTCATTCTTGGTTGCCTAGTAGGATAAAAAATTACTGACATGGAATTCGAGAATGATGATGTGGAAAAAAATTGCTTACATGGAATTCAAAAATTGATGATGTGGTATTAATCTTGCCAAGTCAACATTCTGATATCCCCACCCACATCTGAAATCCACTTATTTATAATGTAAGATATTATATACTAATATTGACTAATTCAAATCCTAATGCTTCCATTATGCGTTCCAGGTTAGGTGGATAGTATTTTAATGTCCGTGGCATAATAATGGAGGTCAACGTTAGGGATAGTTAATTTGAATTAGAAGTGACGATTCAAGATCAAAGACCATGAAGAATACAATTGCTTTTCATTTCATTTGTTTTCAACCAGGTAAGAGTGGGTAAAAATTATTAAAATACTTTTCTGACTCTTATATTTAAATATAAGTTTTATACTAATAAAATGAGTCACCAAAATTACATTGTTTCATTATGGACATAAATAAAGTATTTTCCTGAGATATAGTTTATAATTTATATTGATTTAAAATTTATATCAATTTGTAATGATATAAACGTAATAATGTAAATATCTCCTATAAGGATATATATGAAAATTGTCCCTTAAAAAAAAAGTACAACCAAAAATGTAGTATGTAAGACTCAAACAATCAGGAGCCACACTCAATAAGCGAATTCCACAACTATTTTGTGAGTATTCGACATAATAGCCTTTTTGTGAGGTCACTCTCAGCTTATAAATCAAAAGCATAAAACAAACAAACATTTTTCAAATGAAACCATTCTTTTTTTCCTTCTACACCCATGTATAAGTTTAAATTTATCAGTAATATATTACTCCTAAGTACTAACTAAAGACATATTACTAAAATAACTACTGTAATATGGTTCTAATAAAGTTTGAAAAAAATATCTAAAATAATTTTAAATTTATTCATAGAATATCCTTTGTGTTGCACATCGTTAGTGCTTTTAAATGAATACACCAAAGACTAAACTAATTGTAGGCTCATGGTTCATTAGATTTAAGGTTAAGCTTATGTTGCATATTCACATAGCTATGTTCTAATATAAATAGATATTAAGTTTATGTCAATCACTTCAAAATCAATAATAGAACTATTTTACTCTCTTAAATGGTGTTAGAGTTTTTCTACAACACACCACACGCAAAATGAAACGCTTATTTCTCAACTCTAAATTTGATCAAAAATTAAAACTTTTTACTCAAACGCATGATCGGAATGACCTTCTGTCATTATTTTATAAACTGACCAAAATCAATTAAAGTATTTTTAGATGAAAGTAGACTCGAATACCTTCGAAACAGCGGGTGGCACGCCTTCTAACTCCTTACGGTTTAGTTTTTATGACGAAAACAAGAAAAACCAAAAAACCGGAAGACCAGGCCCCTTAACCGGCGGTTAAGGACCATCAGACCCTCCCTTAACCAACGGTTAAGGGTCCTAACCGATGGTTAAGGGCCACCAGATTGCCCCAAAACACCCGTTATGCCCTTTTGACCCAAAACTTGACTTTCGAAACCCGAAACTTTACAAAAACTTCCATAATTCATTAACAAGACATAAAACTTCATTCTCATAAATAATCATGGTCTAAATGACCCATACACACACACTTCACGGGGTTTTCTAAACACCCGTTTTTACTCGTTTTCAAATACAACTCATACAACTATCACAAATGGATTTGACTAACTTTAACCTCGACAATAAAGAAATACTTTGACACTTCAAAATAACATTACAACCATATTATGACACTTTGGGGGGTTCAACCTTATTTCGAGCGTGGTATCAAACAATAAGCTCTAACATAATCCAATAACTCTTCCATTGCGCACTTCCAATCTTAAGCCTTAATCCAAGTACTTCCTATCTTTCCATGAGCACCTACAAAACATGGATAACTATAACGTAAGTGATAACGCTTAGTAAGTAAAACGAATATAACACACTATCATACATCATTCTCACATATAGACATTACATTCATTAAATT